>CAUOFW020000737.1:98651-127792 GCA_963454935.2 Ilex paraguariensis | reverse complement strand
TGAAACGTGGTCAAAGCTTGGACCGTTTCCTTCGGTGGTGCAGATAAGCTTCTCATGCTCTCCTCTTGATGACGTGCTAAGCAAAAAGTCTAACCGGTCTTGAACTGTCTTGGGCTTGGTAGATTCAAAACGAGGTTGGGCTCCTCAACTGGAGTTGAACTTTAACACATGAATTGGACTATTTGGGCTTAACCCATCAATATTAATGAAAAATTATAATAATAGTGGCAAAATTATCACAATAGTAGATAAAATTACAACATCAGTGAAAAATTTATAATAATAATGGATAAAATTATAACATCAATGGGCAAAATTACTACAATAGTGGACAAACTTTACCACCATTTAAAATACAAGAACTATATTTTGTAGGTTTGTGATCGATCGCTAATATTAATTGATCGATTAAGTAGTTGCACATTTAGGCAAAATTACAACATTAATACCAAATTTACAATAATAGTGGACAAAGTTATAACATTAACGAAAATTTTATAATAGTGGTGGAAAAAATTACCACAATAATGGCAAAAATTACAACATCAATGAATAATTTACAACATTATTTACAATAGTAGTGAGTAAAATTACCACAATAGTGGACAAAATTATAATATCAACGAAAAATTTATAACAATAGTGAGCAAAATTACAATATCAATGAAAAATTTACTATAACAATGGGCAAATTTTAACCACCATTTGAAGTACAAGAACTATATTAAGTGGTTTTGTGATCAATCACTAGTATTGATTGATCGATTAAGTAGTTGCTCATTAAGGGCAAAATTACAGCATCAGTGAAAAATTTATTAATGAAATAGACAAAATTAAAATATTAGTGAAAAATTTGCAATAATACTGGGCAAAATTATCACAATAGTAGCAAAATTACAAATATCAATGAAAAATTTACAACAATAGTGGATAAGATTACAACATCAATAAAAAATTTACTACACTAATGGAGAAAATTTACTACAGTAATGGGTAAAATTAATACAATAGTTCGCAAAATTAACATACAATTTCATCAAATTAACATTCAATTCATCCACCTGACGTCAAATTAATACACAAATTAATTCAATTAGCATTCAATTTATCAACTTAATAATAAATTATCATGCAAATTCATCAAGTCAACATTTAATCTTATTTAGTTAATATTCAATTCATCAAATTTAACTAGTTCTCATTAACTTCATTGGCTCAATATCCAAATTAATCAAATTAATATTTAATTCATGAAATTAACACAAAATTAACATTTAATGAGTCCAATTTGTATTTAATTCATACAAGCAATATTCAGTGTCATCCAATTAGCATTCAATGTATCAAATTAGTATTCAATTTTAAATAATTAACATTTAATTCACCAAATTAACATCCAATATCATCCAATAAATATTAAATTCATTAAATTAATAAGAAATTAATATACAGTTCATCAAATTAATATAAAATTAATATTTATTTCATCAACTTAACAATAAATTAATATTAAAATAAAACAATTTATACTTATTAAAATTTAAGTTGATTACAATTTATTTTTCTACATATTAAAATTTGAGCCAATTAAAATTTAGATTTGAGCTGATTAATTTTATTTATATATATTAAAATTTGAGTCAATTAATTTTTTTTATGTATTAAAATTCAAGTTGATTTAAACTCAACTTGAGCTACTAGCACCTACCATGAATTAAATTTAAATTCAAGTCGATTGAATTTGTATTTTTTTTACTTCTTAAAATTTGTGCTAATTAAAATTCGATTTAAGTTAATTAAATTTTATTTTTGAAGTATTAAAATTTTAATAAGTAAAAAATAACTTGATGTTAGTTTGTTGACGAAATTTGTTTACCAAATTAATGTTTATTTATTAAAATTGGCGGTCAAGTTGGTATTAATTTTATGAAATTAAATTTTAATAAATAAAATTCAAGGTGAATTTTATATTAATTTTAGTGAAAGTGAATTTTGAATTGCTGAAATTGAATGTTTTTTTGTTTTTAAATTTTAAATTGACAAAATTTTTAAGTGGTGAAATTAAATTTTATGAATGTTTATGATCTATAACAAGAGCTTAAGATCTATCACAAGGTTATAGTAGTCTCCCTCAAAAGTGGTTTCCTGAGAGATTGTGATTGATCATAAAGTGAAATGATATATCATTGTTCTTCATGACAAATTTTTTTTCTAAGAAAAAAAATTGCGATTGATCCTATGTTTTTGTGATGGATCATAGTATTATAATTTTTTGTGATCTATCCCAACAAATTAGGATCTATTGCAAAGGTTTAAAATATATCTTAAAATGTTAAAAGAATGTTTGGGATTGATCCCAACTATTTGAGATCAATCATAGGTATCTTTGACTTATTTTTTTTGAAAAATTGTAAGTTTGAAATCGATTACAAGGTTATTAGAGTGAGATTTAACAAAACTGTGGGCAATTTACCACAATTAAGGTTGATTTACTACATTTAGAGGTAAGTTTACAACAATTGTGGATAAATTTATAAGTTTAGAGGTTAATTTATAACTGATTTGATTAATATTACGATTGTTTTTGTTAGTATTATGACAATTCTGGGTAATATTACAAGGATTAAGTATAAATTTATTATAAAAAGAGATTATGTAAAATCCAAGTAAATTTAAAATTTTTATGAAAACAGACAAAATGATAAATTGTCACTACGGTGTGAGTTGAGAACTCTTATTTTTCTAGAGCTTGTATGATAAAATGGACCTCATCGTTCGATTTGTCTCGCAAAATTTAGTTATCCAGATAAATTTCGTCAGATCATAAGATAGTCGGATTTTTCGCGTTTTACGAGGCGATTAGGTCTCGGGTGACCCAAAAACAAAATTTTTAATAAAATTTCAAATGTTGAAAAATAATTTAAAGAAAGTTCATATAAATATTTTTGATTTTGAACCGGTACTAAATTTAATCGTTTTTTAGTGAAAATGGACTCGAAAATGGGGCCGTGTGGTGCGATGTGGACCAAGTGTTAAAGTGTATAAATATGAACAAAAATATGATTTTTTAGACACATCTCTACTGGGTTTTTTTTGGGGTTCAAGTTGGAAGAGAAAGAGAAGAAAAAATAAATATTTCAAGACTTCTTTCTCAGATTAACGGAGTTTCGTCGGTCGGAATTCTTCGGGCCAGGTATTAAAGTTGATCTATGCGATGAGGGCTACGCAACCATACCAAAAAGGAAGGATTTCATTGAAGATTTAAATACGAAATTTTGGAAAAAGTTTGATTTTGAGCAAGATTTGGGCTCTTAGAGCTTCTTAGCATTGTTTTATGTTTCAAGAAGTAGAGTTTTCATCCTACTTAGGTTTATTTCCAACCTACGATGATTGTATGAAATGGGTAGGTTGTTAGATTTGATTTAACAAATGCCTATTGTATTTGAAATGTGAAATGAGTATTGAAAATGGGTAAAATAAATTCTATCTTAACTTGAATACATAAGAATTGCTAGATTGTGATTTCTTGGAACTTTGAAAATTGGGTATGTAGAAATTACTAAATGTGATTTTTTTATTTATGTGATGATTATGAGCATTTTTATGTGATTACATGATTTGGTGCCTGAAGGTGTTTGACTAAATGCCTATGTGAAAATTTAGTGTGTGATTGTATAGATTATGTATGACATGCTTGAAAAAAATTGTTGTTAAATATGAATGTTGGTATATGCTTATAATATATTGACATTTTGATNTCCCAACTATTTGAGATCAATCATAGGTATCTTTGACTTATTTTTTTTGAAAAATTGTAAGTTTGAAATCGATTACAAGGTTATTAGAGTGAGATTTAACAAAACTGTGGGCAATTTACCACAATTAAGGTTGATTTACTACATTTAGAGGTAAGTTTACAACAATTGTGGATAAATTTATAAGTTTAGAGGTTAATTTATAACTGATTTGATTAATATTACGATTGTTTTTGTTAGTATTATGACAATTCTGGGTAATATTACAAGGATTAAGTATAAATTTATTATAAAAAGAGATTATGTAAAATCCAAGTAAATTTAAAATTTTTATGAAAACAGACAAAATGATAAATTGTCACTACGGTGTGAGTTGAGAACTCTTATTTTTCTAGAGCTTGTATGATAAAATGGACCTCATCGTTCGATTTGTCTCGCAAAATTTAGTTATCCAGATAAATTTCGTCAGATCATAAGATAGTCGGATTTTTCGCGTTTTACGAGGCGATTAGGTCTCGGGTGACCCAAAAACAAAATTTTTAATAAAATTTCAAATGTTGAAAAATAATTTAAAGAAAGTTCATATAAATATTTTTGATTTTGAACCGGTACTAAATTTAATCGTTTTTTAGTGAAAATGGACTCGAAAATGGGGCCGTGTGGTGCGATGTGGACCAAGTGTTAAAGTGTATAAATATGAACAAAAATATGATTTTTTAGACACATCTCTACTGGGTTTTTTTTGGGGTTCAAGTTGGAAGAGAAAGAGAAGAAAAAATAAATATTTCAAGACTTCTTTCTCAGATTAACGGAGTTTCGTCGGTCGGAATTCTTCGGGCCAGGTATTAAAGTTGATCTATGCGATGAGGGCTACGCAACCATACCAAAAAGGAAGGATTTCATTGAAGATTTAAATACGAAATTTTGGAAAAAGTTTGATTTTGAGCAAGATTTGGGCTCTTAGAGCTTCTTAGCATTGTTTTATGTTTCAAGAAGTAGAGTTTTCATCCTACTTAGGTTTATTTCCAACCTACGATGATTGTATGAAATGGGTAGGTTGTTAGATTTGATTTAACAAATGCCTATTGTATTTGAAATGTGAAATGAGTATTGAAAATGGGTAAAATAAATTCTATCTTAACTTGAATACATAAGAATTGCTAGATTGTGATTTCTTGGAACTTTGAAAATTGGGTATGTAGAAATTACTAAATGTGATTTTTTTATTTATGTGATGATTATGAGCATTTTTATGTGATTACATGATTTGGTGCCTGAAGGTGTTTGACTAAATGCCTATGTGAAAATTTAGTGTGTGATTGTATAGATTATGTATGACATGCTTGAAAAAAATTGTTGTTAAATATGAATGTTGGTATATGCTTATAATATATTGACATTTTGATAACTTTATGGAAGTTATATACTTTTGGATATAATTTGTCATGAAAATTTTGAATGTAGTTAAATTAGCTCATATGACATTCATTACATATGGAACATGATATTGATATTGTAATGGTTCATTACATTGCATATGCACGGAGACATCGCATTTGGTGGGTGTGTATGCATGGTTTGATCAAACACTATTTTTGGTGGATGATACTTGGGCTCAGAAAAAGTTGGATTTAAAATTCGACTGAATCACATAGTTTGCATGAAAAACTTGTGTTTAGTATAGCAAGTAGGACTAGATTCGCCCTCGAGTGCAAGACCCGATTACTTAGTTCATACACTTCCCTATGGTGAAATTATGAAAAAGTGTATCGGTGTGCGGAATCGACAATGCGACACCAAAACTCCGCAACCCAACAAAAACACATGATTTTGTTTTATAAAATAGTCGTTCGATGTGTAACGTCCAATAAAGGCACATGATTTTATTTTGTAACAAAGACACATGGTTTATTTTAAAAAGATCATTGGATATATATCATCAATGACGAATTTATACATATTGGCATTGCATTGTGTTGAGTGAGTCGGAGAAGACTCAAGTTGAAGTGTATGAGTGAGTCTCATCTCATTTTATTGCTTGACATGGTGATTTCTAATATTGAATTGCATATTCTTGGTTGGAATGGTTGTTTCTTGTTGAATGTTGTACGTGGATATTTCATATGCACTTAGGTTGAGGAGTGACCTCTTTAGGAGATATCCTATTGAGCGTAGCTCACCCTTTATGGAAAAACATTTTAGGTGCGGGTTATCCACTGGTGGACGACTTATATTTGGAGTCTCAAGGATGAAGAAAAGCCGACTTGTAGCTTTTAATTCACATTTTATAAAACTATTGTGAAAAATTATGCTTTTGTAAAACATTCGCTAAATTAGTTTTTGGGTATGTAATGTATATAAAAGAATTGTAATCGAATTTATATGGATTATTTTAATGTAAAATTACATCTTGTTATAAGTTTACTCATAAAGGGACCCGATGTGGTTAATTTTTACTCATGAATGGACTCGGTGTGGTCAATGTTTACTTATAAAGTGAATGCTTTGTTGCTATTTGACATGTGCGTAGATGGAAAATAGAGGAGGAGAATGCGGCCGAGGCAGTGGGTGGAACAACAACCAACCACCACCGGTCTTTGACCAACAAGCCATCATCGAGGCTATTGGCATGATGGGAGCCATCATTGCACAAGCTAGTGCAAATGTTGGGTAAGGAGGCTCAAATAATCTCCGAAGGTTCAAGGCACACAAAATATCTGACTTTTTTGAGAGGGGTGGATCTGATAGTGGCTGATCGTTGGTTCCAACAAATTGACAAGATTTTCAAGGCAATGGAGATCAACTCTGATGTCATGAAGATAAGCCTAACTGCATTCCAGCTAGAGGGAGAAACTCATCTATGGTGGGATTAGACAAAGGCCTCGAAGAACTTAGAGGCAATGACATGGGGAGAGTTTCAAGAGCTTTCCATGGGAAGTACTTCCTAGCGGCCATTCGATATGCGAAGACTCGAGAATTCTTAGACTTGAATCAAGGGACTATGATGGTGATGAAGTATGTGACAAAATTCCCCGAATTAGCCCGCTTTGTCGACGATTATATGGCCACCAACTTGGCCAAAGTGAGAAGGTTTGAGGATGGATTGAAGTTGTCCATTTGGGATAAAATTGTGTGCCACCACCTACAGGACTTGGACTCAATGGTCTAGGCGGCAATGACCATTGAGAGAGAGGTTGACGACGCCAGAAACATCCGAGAGAGGGGTGCTAAGGATAAGAAGAAGGAGGCCCAATCCTCTTCTTCTAGTTCGGGAAAGAAGCAACGAATTCCACTCCACAGGGACAAGGCTGCGACTATCAAGGCTAAGGCTAAGGTTAGTCCTCTTAAGGCGGGAGACACTTCAGGATTTCTAGCCAGACAAGCTCACGAACATGTTTTCATTGCAACCAACGGGGTCCTATGAAGCGGGATTGTCCCCAGAGACAGGGATCCCAGGGTTATGGGACATCTCAGTCCCAATCATCTGGGAGGTAGTCACAAACATACTTTGTTTCTCCTTACCCCACTACGGGCCAGGGAAGCCAGTATCAGTTCCAAAGCACCATTTAGGCCCCTACCACTTTCTGAGTGGGGACTTCATAGTCAGGTTTGATGGGCCAAGGCATGGGCCGAGGTCGGAGACAGGGCATTCAGGCCATAACTTCAGGGACCTAGGGGCGTGTCTATACTATCACACCTCAGACTGAGCCAATAGATCAGTCAGTTGTTCATAGTATATTTATACTCTCTCTATTATGGGCTAGGGTGTTAATTGACTTTGGTGCATTGCATTCATTCCTTTCTACATCATGTGTGAGAGATTTGAGCTTAGAAGTTAATATATTGGAAGAGCCATTGTATGTGAATTCACCCTTAGGAGCTAGGGTGTGTGTTGACCACATATGTCGAGGTTGTGAGTTAAAGATCTTGGGATTTTACTCACCATGAACCTTAGGGTCATGGACATGTTGGAGTTCGATATCATCCTATCGGAGTTTGATGTCATCCTTGGGATGGACTGGTTGGCGGCACATCTAGTCGTCATTGACTATGATCGGAAGAGAGTCACTGTATACACACAAGATGGTGTTTGTTTCAAGTTTTAGGGGGAGAAACACAAATCTTTACCCCAAGCTGTGTATGACTCCCAATGACACGGGCAATTGATGGGCTGACTTGCTAGCCTTACTCTGGAGGATGAGACAAGACAGAAGTTGGATCTACCTCGAGTGATTTATGAATTTGAAGATGTTTTTCTGGACAAACTACATGGATTACCTCTACATAGTGATGTTGACTTTACCATTGAGTTATATCCCAGTATATCTCCCATTTTTATGACTCCACATTGGATGGCACCAGCAGAGTTATAAGAACTCAAAGTTCAAGTGCAAAAGTTATTGGACAGAGGCATTATTAGACCGAGCACGTCACTTTGGGGCGCTCCTGTATTATTTGCCAAGAAAAAGGACAAGACCCTTGGGTTATGCATAGACTACCGACAGTTGAATCGGGTTACTATCAAGAATAGATACCCTTTACAGAGGATTGATGATCTGTTTGATCAACTGAGGAGAGCACGAGTCTACTCCAAGAAAGATCTTCGCACTGGCTACCATCAGTTGAGGATTAGGGAGACAGATATCCCTAAGACGGTGTTTAGAATGCAGTATGGGCATTTTGAGTTCACCGTGATACCATTCGGATTGACGAATGTCCCAACGACATTCATGGATCTCATGCATAAGGTGTTCCAGCCCTACCTAGATTAATTTATTGTGATTTTTGTTGATGACATCTTGATCTACTCTAAGACTGAGAAAGAGCATGAGGATCACTTAAGGGTTGTTCTCTTGACCTTGAGATACCACTAGTTGTACGCCAAGTTCAGCAAGCGTGAATTTTGACTTACAGAGGTAACATTTTTGGGACATATGGTGTCGGCTTCGGGTGTGTCGGTTGACCTAGAGAAGGTTGGGGAAATTATGAATTGGGAGAGGTCGAAGTCAGTCTTCAAAATATGAATTTTCTTCGGATTGGCAGGGTACTATCAGAGGTTCATCGAAGACTCTTTCTGACTAGTCGCACCTATGACCAGGTTGACCCGGAAGGAGGTTAAATTCCAATGGGATGAATCGTGTGAGAAGGCATTTCAGGAGTTGAAGAAGAGGCTTACTTCAGCTCCTATTTTGATTGTCCCGGAGAGGGGACAAATGTACACAATATACTATGATGCCTCCAGAGACAGACTTAGTTGTGTTTTGATGTAGTCTGGGAGGGTGGTGGCTTATGGTTCTCGACAATTAAAGAACTACGAGCAGAATTATCCCGCGCATGACATGGAGTTGGCAGCCATTACCTTTGCCTTGAAAGCTTGGCGCGACTACTTATATGGTGAACAAATGTGGTGGTTGATGCACATAGCCAGAAATCACAGGGAGTTGTGGCTAGTGTGGTTTTTCGAGAGTGGCGAATGCTCAAGACAGTGGGATAGTTTGGGCTGCATTATCGGGGTCAGACTCGGTGTTTTAGGGAGCTTGGTGGCTATACCTTCCCTACTAAGCAGGGTGATTGAGTTCCAGGGGCAGGTCTCAAAGTTATCATCCATTAGGGACCGAGTGTAGGTGGGGTATCGATAACGAGGGTTAAGTCATTTACGCGGATGGTAGTCTTCGGTATAGGGGGGGTTGTGGTTTCCTAGTTATCGGATCTGAGAGAGGAGATCCTTAGGGAGTTCCATTGCTCCCGATTTGCTTGCACCCAGGTGGCGCGAATATGTTCTATGATCTTCGTCGCTAGTATTATTAGAGTGGAATGAAGAGACACGTTGGAGATTTTTTCGATAGATGTCTCATGTATCAACAGGTTAAGGCTGAGCACTAGAGACCAGTTGGGTTGCTTCAGCCCTTGAAGGTGGTTGAGTGGAAATGGGAGCTTTGTGACCCGCTTGCCACGGACATTACGGGAGTAGGATGCGGTGTGGGTGATAATGGACCGGCTTACCAAGTCAACACACTTTTTGACTGTGCAGATAATCTTCAAACTTGAGGAATTCTACAGATTGTATATACGAGAGATTGTCTGGCTACATGGGGTGCCCGTGTTTATAGTATTGGATCAGGATCCCAAGTTTACAACTTACTTTTGAGAGAGCTTCAGTGGGCCATGGAGACACAGTTGATGATCAGTACAACTTTTCATCCCCAGACAGATAATCAGTCAGAGAGGATCATCTAGACGCTAGAGGACATGCTGCGGGCATGCGTCTTAGATCTCAAGAATAGAGGGGAAGAACATTTACTCATAGTGGAGTTTGTCTATAATAATAGTTATCAGATAAGTATACAAATGACACGCTATGAGGCACTCTATGGGAGGTCAAGTCATTCTTTAATTTATTGGACGGAGGTTGGAGAGAGACCCTCTACGGGTCCAGATTTGATTAGAGACACTTCGGAGAAAGTGGACTTGATACAAAAATGTCTTGTTACGGCTCAGAGTTGATAGAAGAGTTATGTTGACAAACGGCAGTGACTTCTAGAATTTGAGGTTGGTGATCAAGTCTTCTTGAAGGTGATGCTTAAGAGAAGAGTGGTCAGATTCGAAAAATGAGAAAAACTGTCACCGAGGTTTATCGGGCCCTTCGACGTACTCGAGAGGGTTGACATAGTTGCTTATCGGTTGGCGTTGTCGTCAAAATTATCAGGTGTTCATGCGGTGTTCCATGTCTCTGTGCTCTGGAATTATACTCAAGATCCAACACATGTGGTAGACAGGAAGAGTTGATTGTTGATGCGGATGGGACCTTCGAGGAGGGATCGGTGCGTATCATGGATAATTGGAAGCAGATTTTGCGAGGCATGACCGTAAAGCTAGTGAAAATGTTGTGGCAGCACTGAGGAGTGGAGGAGGTAACATGAGAGCGTAAGAACACTATGCGTACCAGTTATCCTTTCTTATTTAAAGATGAAGGTACATTCTTATAGTCATTTAGTATTATATGACAATTCCATATGGATGTTGTTGAATGTGCATATGTGTGTGTGAATTTCGGGGATGAAATTCTTTTAAGGGGGGAAAAATGTAAAACCCGGATAAATTGAAATTTTTTATGAAAAAGAGCAAAACTTTAAATTGCCACTATGGTGTGGATTGAAAAACCTTATTTTTCTAGATCTCAGATGACAAAACGGACTTTATCGTTAGATTTATCTCGTGAAATCTAGTTACCTATACAAATTTTATTAGATTCTGAGATAGTCAGATTTTTCACGTTTTACAAGGCGATCGGATTTTGGGTGATTCAAAAATAAAATTTTTAATAAAATTTAAAAATTTAAAAAATAATTTAAATAAAGTTATATAAAATATTTTGAGCTTGAATCGGTACAAAATTTAATTGTTTTGGGATAAAAACGAACCCAAAAATGGGGGACATGTGGCGCGACGTGGACCAACGTTAAAGTGTTTAAATAAAAACAAAGATTTGATTTTTTTAGACACATCTCTGCTGGCTTTTTGCTGGGTTCAAGTTGGAAGAGAAAGATAAGGAAAAAGAAAGATTTGAAAACTTCTTTCTCATATCTATGGAGTTCCGCTGGTTGGAATTCTTTGGGCCAAATATTAAAGTCGATCTACGCGACGAGGGATACACAACCATACCAAAAAGGAAGGATTTCTCCAAAGATTCAAAGACGAGATTTTATAAAAAGTTTGATTTTGAGCAATGTTTGGGTTCTTAGAGCTTCCTAGCATTGTTTTATGCTTCAAGAGGTGGAGTTTTTATCATACTTAGGTTTATTTTCAATTTAAGATGATTGTATAAAATGGGTAGGTTGTTAGATACATGATTTTATTTTATAAAATAGTCGTTTGATGTGTAACGTCCAATAAAGACACATGATTTTGTTTTGTAATAAAGACACATGATTTATTTTAAAAAAATCATTGGACGTTTGTCATCAATGACAAATTTATATACATTGGCATTGCATTGTGTTGTGGGAGCCAGAGAGGGCTCGGGTTAATGTGTATGAGTGAGTCTCATCTCATTTCATAGCATGACATGGTGATTTCCAATATTGAATTGCATATTCTTGGTTAGAATAGTTGTTGCTTGTTGAATGTTGCATGTGAATATTTCATCTACATGTAGGTTGGAGAGTAGTCTCTTTAGGAGATACCCTATTGAGCGTGACTCACCTTTTATGGGAAAATATTTCAGGTGCGGGTTATACACTGGTGAACGGCTTGTATTTAGGGCCTCAAGGATGAAGAAAAGTCGACTTGTGGCTTTTAATTCACGTTTTGTAAAACTATTATGAAAAACTATGTTTTTGTAAAACATTCGCTAAGTTAGTTTTTGGGCATGTAATGTATATAAAAGAATTGTAATTGAATTCATATGGACTATTTTTAATGTATAATTGCATGTTGTTATATGTTTACTCATGAATAGACCTAGTGTGATCAATGTTTACTCATGAATGGACCCGGTGTGGTAAATATTTACTCATAAATGAACCCGGTGTGGTCAATGTTGTACAATTACACAAGTTGTATTTTAGGTAGAGCTCCCCGTACAAAAGGGACTCTACCTGAATTTCGTTAAATTATGAATCCCAGTAAGTGGGGCATAACAATGTGATATCGAGTTACACGATATCTACGAGTATTTCACGGATTGACGGATGATCAACGGGTTGACAAAGGACCTCCAATTTTTTGGGCGTCACCGGTTAAGTTAAAATCATAGTGAATAAATTTACCACAATTGGAGAAATGTTATGACATCAAAGGAAAATTTTACTATAATTTAGGACTATGACAATTCTCACTAATGTTATAAAATTCTCATTGGTGTAGTAATTTTACCCACTACTGTGATAATTTTTTTCACAAATATTGTAAATTTAGAATGATTGTGGTTTAGGTTATTAGTATATAGATAAATTTTACTTTTATTTTAGTTAATATTATGAGAATCATGGATAATAATACAAACTTAAACGTAAATGTACGACATCAGTGAGATACACTAGTGTTACATTTGCGATAAATGTGGTTAAAAGTGTCTGTCAATTTTACTTTTACCACCATATTGATTAAAGTTTGCTCACTATTATTGTAATTTACCCACTTCTGTTGTAAACTTTTCACTGATGCTGTAAATTTTTTATTGATGTTGTAAATTTGTCTAGTATTGTTGTAAATTTTTTCACTGATGTTATAATTTTTTCATTGATCGATCAATCAATATTGGTGATCGATCACAAACCCACAAAATATAGTTTTGGTACTTCAAATGGTGGTAAAAGTTTGCCCACTATTATAGTAATTTTGTCTATTACTATAGTAAATTATTCATTAATATTGTAATTTTGTTCACTATTATTATAAATTTCTCACTAATGTTATAATTTTTTCCACTGTTGTGGTAATTTTGTCCACTAATGTCATAAATTTTTTACTAATGTTTTAATTTTGTTCATTATAAATGTAAACTTTCCATTTATATTATAATTTTATTTTTAATTTATAATTTTTTTAGTATGATATCGAAATATTTTATTTTGGTACCGTAGTCTGGTCCAACAAGAGACTAGTAGTCTGGTCCATCATGAGAGACTAGTACATTCACGTGGTACCTTCAATGAATTGAAATGACAGTGACATACTGGTAAAACGTAACCACATACTGTCGATAGAAGTATTATGTTGCGTCTATTCTAGATTTCAATGTGTTTTGGAGGTATTTATGTTATGTCTATTCTGAAAATAAATCATTTTGGTTTGGTCATTCTACTATCCACATTGCTTGTAGGTTGATGCTTAAGACTTCAAAACAATTGTGGACACCAATGAATCACGTTACATTTTCAGATTAGAATAAAGTCAAGTGATAACAAGTTACGAATTCTCGCTTGAATGCCATTTTTTTTTTTGACCGGTATGCACATATTTTTGTTGTTCTCAATATTTATAAAACATATTTATCATGATTTGACATTTTATTTAACTAGTTGGTGTCCACGTACGTTGTACGTGGACTATTTTGAATTATAATTTTAGTTTTTAGTTTTTATTTTTTAATTTTTACTCACATTATCTCTGTATACATAAAATAAGTGTGAAGTTAGAAAGTAAAAGAGACAAAATGTAAAAGAAAGACATCAACTCGTTAATTTGATTACTTATTAGTTGTTTATAAAATTTATATTTCAAATATTTTACTTCTACCATGGTGTGAGCAACGCTTAGCAGAATTCTTATCAAGAAATTTGACTTTGGATTGAAAAAAATTACAATCATACAATAAATATATGACAATTGAAGACCAAAAAATGAATTAAAACTCGATAGAAGTGAATAAAAATATAATTAATAAGTAGAATTTGTGTATAGTTGCAAAAATTAATCTCATGTACTAAGACCATGACAAATCAAATTTCTAAATTAAAATTGAGTAGTAAATAAATAAAAGAAATTGAATCTAAATAGTGAATAAGATAGATCATATTCTCTTAAAGTCCTAGATTACACTCAGATTAAATCATCAAAGCAGTAGCTGATAATATTGATAAAAAAAAATCATATAAACAATCAAAAATTATTGCACTTTGAGCTCATCATCTTCAATATCGTTTATAGTCTTACTTTCGTAAGATTTATAACAACTTGCAAGAAAAAAAAAATAAAAACAAAACACAGAAATTGAGGGAGATATGAAAGTTATAGAGAAGAATAAAAATACCAGTAGCTTCTATTATTTAAAGAGAGAAGATTTCTCTACTTGTGGTAAGTGAAAATTTGGAAGGAGAGCATGTTATTCTCATATTGTTTTTAAATTTTCTCTAGTGTTACAAATATGAACGGTCTTCTTATATATAATGTTATGTATTCATTGCAGTTATAATGACAAATATTTATTCTTAGAAAGGGAAGAGTGTAAGAGTTAAAGTGCTAAGTAGGATATAATTGTCTTTATATGATTAAGAAGGGCTAAAATAGAAAATCAAAAGTTGTTCTCATTAGCTTCCTTTTATTAGTAATATAGATTAATAGTTATTGCTCGTGTCTGAAAACACGAAATAATAAAAAATGGTTAACAATAAATATATTTATATTCACACCTAAAATTAAATCACAAATATAGAGGAAAGAGAAATGAATTTAAACATTGGTTATAGTGGGAGTGAGCAATAATAATGGTGGTGGACGATAGTAGTGGTGGTGGGTAACAGTGATGGTTGTAGTGGGTGGTGACAATCGTGGCGATGGTAGTAGCCATGGGATGGTAACAATGATGGTGGTGGTGGACAACAATAGTAGTGGTGGGTGTTGACGATGGGCGACGGTGGTAGTGGGATGATGGTGGTAGTAATAATAAATATAAAAATAAGATGAAGATGGGTGGTGGCGGTGGACGATGGTGATAACGATTGGTAATGGTGGGACAGTGGTAGTGGCGGTGGTGGTGGGATGATGGCGATGACGATAATAGTAGTGGTGGGTTGGCGCTAGTGGTTATGGTAGTGGTAATGGTCGTGGTATTGGTGGTGATTGGAATGATGGTGGAACAATGGTAGTAGTGATACGATGGCAGCAACAGTGGTGGTGATGGCGCAGCGATGGTGAGG
Source organism: Ilex paraguariensis (assembly GCA_963454935.2). Classification (NCBI taxonomy): domain Eukaryota; kingdom Viridiplantae; phylum Streptophyta; class Magnoliopsida; order Aquifoliales; family Aquifoliaceae; genus Ilex; species Ilex paraguariensis. The sequence goes on along the minus strand of CAUOFW020000737.1, from coordinate 112,398 downwards.
TGGTGGTAGTGATGATAGTTGTGAATGTGTTGGTGATCGTTGTGGCAATAACGATGGTTGTGATGGTGGTGGAAGTGTGAGGGTGGTGGGGCACTGGGGTAGTGGGCGTGAGGCGATTCAAAACATTACTTTTTTTTTTTAATGTACTTATGAGAAGTTATAAATTCTAGAATTATTTTTAGAAAGTCATCTCAAATACACTCTGAACGGCATATTTTCCTTATTAAACTTGGGGTGTTAATATTAGTCGTCGAATTAACTTTAAAGTAAAATTTAAAGAGATCTCAACCACAAAAAGCAAAAATCATTTTATTTATCTTTTGAAATTTGAATTGTATTACACTTTATTATATAGAAGATATAACATACTTGTTGTCATAGTACAATTTACAATTCATGATGTATAAACTTAATTTTATTGTCAATACGCACTTTCTTTAAAGAGTTTTAATTTAATAGTTGTCTGAGATTGACGAAGAATTAAACAACTTATAAAAAAGTTCCCTTGTAAACTGATATATGATAATTTCTCTTTGAGAATCTGTGCTATAGTGTCATTTTTAGAGTTGTTTTTCCTTGTCAACAACTTGTAGAATTTTCTAAATCCGATTTTATTAAATTGACAAGCTGATTTGTGTTCATGAATTCAAAAGAAGAATGATCTTATTCTAAAGCAGTACACTTTTAAATGTAATTAAGAACAGACTTGAATAAGTTAGCTAGTTCTTGGTCAAATGACATGTCTTAGGTAAAGCCCAAGAAATCTGTCATAATAAAAAAACAAAAAAGCAAATGGGATTCTATCAAAAATTGAAAACAATTCTGTCAATAGATTAGATTTTGATCTGCATTCAATTAGATTTTGATTTGCATTCAATTAGATTTTGAATTTGAATAATCAGAACAAATTGATATTTTTGACCATTTGAGTTTGAAGCTAATATAAAATATTTAATGAATTTAGATTTTAACATATTAAAATTCGATTTGATTGTGGTTCTATCTGATATATATATATATATATATATATATATATAGGTGTATGATGAAATTGAGTGTTATTATTGAAATTTGGTGATGATGGCAAAGCTTCCTAACCCTCTAATGACATTAGGTAAAATAAGAGTAGATTGAGAGAGGTGATGATGGCAGAGCTTCCTAACTCTATAATGACATTAGGCACCGATCACAATTAGTCAGTATTGTGTTATTTTGGGTTTGTATCAAATATTAGTTAATCTTAATCCAATCCGTTTAAGAAATCTTATCAAGTTGAGTCAATCTATTTATTTTCGTGTTATGTTTGTATTGACTCATGTAATTCGTGAATAAAAATTTTAACGCCTAGATTGAAGTCTAAAATTTATTTGTTATGTAATCGAACCTATGTTTATACTTTTTTTATAAATTAAAAATTAATTTAATAAATATAATAATAAAAATGAGTAAAAATATATTTTTTTGGTACAATAGTTATGTCACTACTGATAAAATAAATTAACATTTTATTCTTGTAATACTAATTAAACGTGTTAATTTCGTGTTGTTTATGTTTGACACTAACCCAACCCATTTATTATTCATGTTAACGATTCGTGTCATTTACGAGTTTGTGTCGAGAAATAGTTAACCTCAATTCGTTAATTTCGTATCGATTTCGTGTCATATTTTCGCATCGTATCAAAAATTGCCACCCTTGATGTTAGGATAGGCCAGAACTGGTCCGAGTTGCCTAATTATATACTCAGGGAAGTTGGGACCTCGTGAAGGTCTAAATAAACTGGGGTCGGTGGAGATCCCCATCACCACATAAGCCGCCGGCCTTCATTCTATCATTCTCATCTGAACTGGCTCAAAAGTGGCCATATCATCTTAAAAAACCATGGTCAGTCAGTTCTTTGGATCAACAAAACGTTTTATTTTTATATTTAGGTATAAGATTACGGTCAAATTTAAGGCTGCAAGTTAGGTAAATGGAGTGATAGATCTCGACTATAAAACTTTTGCATAGTTTAACCCGAACTCGAACTTTTTTGCCCGAATATTTTTCCAAAATCCTTCTAATTGAGTAAAGGAGAATCTTTTCTAGATACATACCCTTTTCGCAGACTGTCCTAAACTTCTGCTTTTACAATGAAATCGTTTTCTTACATGACAGATGATTTGGATGCCCATTTTTGGCTGATATTTGCATAGAACACATACCCATTTTTTTTTTTTTTTTGGTTGTATAGGGCAAACTTTATTTTTATGTCTGTTATGAGATTTGAACTATAGGGTCGGCACTTTATGAGCCTCACATTATCACCGGACCAAATCACGTTTTGTCCATTCATTGTTGAAATATCAAAAATAATAAAAAGTTTTCACGTATTATCTCGTACTTGGACGAAAAAAGATATTACAACACCAAAAAGATTAATTTTCAGTACGCAAGTCTGAATTCCAATAACGTTTTGGAGAAAATTATCATTCTGTGTTATAATTCCTGTTTTGTACGAAAATGTAATTTAATTCATATGTCATGCAAAAATGCTATAGCAAAACAAAATTTCAACAATTTGTATTAAAGTCGTGTTTGCAAAACTTACTTTTTATAGCTAGATGTGGGTTTTGTTCTGGAATATTGTTTTCATTCCCACATGTTGTCTCAATTATACTCTAAACCAAACATGCCCAAGGTTATTATTTATGACAGAGTGAACCAATACCAATACAAATACAATTGAATTTTATATGGATCCATGAGGCATCTTCTGTGTCATACGTTTTCCGTACGTCAAAAACAATAATGGCCTCGCTATATTTCTCAATTTTATTATTTATGACTACTTTTACGTTTAGATCAATGAATAAAACTTTCCCAAGGCATTTTTGTCACACTCTGGTCTTCATTACCCTGAATTTTGAGGGGTAAAGTGGATACAAATTCAATTTAAAACGAAATCAATTGCACTTTTTTCAATTCATTACAAAATTTCTCAGAACAAAGAATATACAGGTGTATTTGGATTGTATCTCAATAAATGATTTCGAAAACAATTTTTAGAAAGAGTTTTAAAAAAATGTGTTTTGAAATTTTTATATTGCAAAGCCTGTTTGACTATATATTTTTAAAAATAATTTTAAAAAATAGAAAATAATAAAACTTGTTTGGGTAATGATCCATAAAACCTCCCCACTCCAAAATTTTCATCTCCAATCCCATCTATCTTTCCCTTTTCTCTCTCTCTCTCTCTCCATTATCTCATCTTGATCTCCACACACACTCACACAACAAACATACACACACTCACACTCACACTCACTCACAGAGTACACACACACACACACACATCACACATAGCAAACACACTCACACCATAAACATATACATACAACCCACACACTAACACAATACATACACACATCGTTGAGCAAATCCACACACATGACACATTGTACATAAATTTGTGTATGTACACAGATTTGCTAGATTCGATAGAAAGGGAAAGAGAGAGAGAGAGAGAGGCCTTTGATGCTGCTAAACTTAGTTTCGAGAGAGATGGCTGAAAATGTCTCTGATAAAACTCGAAGTCTATACCACATTAATAAGTAGGGTGGTGTTTCTCATGTTTTCATTTTTGCTTGAAAATAGAGAGAACATCAATTTTGAAGTTTCTCAAAAGAGAAAAAAGAAGAAGAATATAAGTTGCATATATTGAAGATGGAAATGGTCTTCACCCTCCCATACTTTTACTATGAATTCGAAAATAAGAGTAGATTAAGAGGTGATAATGGAAAAGCTTCCTAACTCTCCAATGGCACTAGGTTAGACTTGAACTTGCCTGTTTAGGGACGGAATTAACCTTGGGTTAGGGTGGGCACATGTCCCCCTCATTTTTTTTTCTTCCTATTTAACATGTATTTTTTGAAATAAAATTTAGACACATGTAACTGTGCCCACCCTATTATGATATCAATTTGAATAGACTCCTAACCTAAATGGTTGTTAACTTTTCGAATAATGTTATTAAGACCTATTTAAAGACCTAATACATTGTGTTATTAAGTTTAAAAGTAATATTTAATAAATTTCACTATCTATCAAATGGTCACAAACCACTGAGTCTCCACCAATAAAATCTTAAATTAGGTGCAATTAATATTATTGTTAACTTTTAGACATGTTCGATTATGTTTTGAACATATTGAGATTATTTTGTAATCTTTTTAAATTGTACGGTTATTTTGTTATTATGTAAATATGTGTAATGTTATGTAGTAAATTATAGGATCATAAATAGAATATTGTTTCTATTGATAAGATTGATTTGTAACTCTTTCAAATAATAAAAACATATCAGTATCAAATGTAAGTGATAATAATTAGTCTCATTCTTAATAAGGAGTTTTAATTATTAATTTTTTTGTTTATGTTATGCATATTGATTTGTAATCTTCTATGTTTATTGAAATTTTAAGAATTAAAAATAACTTCAATAAATTAATTTTATGAATTTCTATAGTCAATTGAAAAAAAAAAATTAAAAACGTGCTAATATGCCCGCTTTAAAATTTTTTCCAAACTCCACCCTTTTGGTTACTTATAAGTTATAGGTGAAGGGAAGTTGGTACCTCTTGAAGGTCTAAATCCAGAATGGTGGGTGGACATCCCCATCACCCCTATGAGCAGCCGGCCTTCATTCTACCATTCTCATCTGAACTGGCTCAAAGCTGCCCATATCATCTTAAAATATCATGCTCAGTTCTTTGAATCAAAGAAATTGTTTTATTTTTGTATTTATGTATTAGATTACCATCAAATTTACGGATGCAATTCGTATAAATTGAGCGATAGATCTTGACTTTAACTATCAAAACTTTTGTTTAGTTCGACCCGAACTCGAATTTTTTTACCTGCGTATTTTCGAAAATCTTTCTAATTTAGTAAACGAGAATCTTTCTCAGGTACATATCCTTTTCACATACTATCTTAAACTGTTACTTCTATAATGAAATAGGACACTGCATTTCTCCATTATAAATTTTCTGATGCTACCAGTAAAGGAGCATTCAAAGAACAGGTGGGGATGTGATTCTTGAGTGCCCCAACATTCAGGAACAGATGGTGATATCTCATTGACGAGATTCTATTCAATGAATTATCATTTAATGTTAAATTTTTAACTGCATTGAACCCATCAAACTTCACTTTATAGACACAATGTAAAGAAAACAAGTAATTTTGTAGGTAATTAAGAAGACAACATATATATTTTCTTGGATATAGCTAAGGTATGAAATTTTTTCTCGATATCATATCGAAAAATAAATTTTAGCCGTTGTAATTGTTGATTGCAATTTCTTTTTTTTTTTTTGTTTATTCTAGTCGTGTTATGTTTTGATTGACAAAAAATAAGAAGTATGATATTATAAAACAATTTTTTGATACTGTAACCTCCCGACACTCTTCATACATTTTTCTTTCATCGAGAGTATTTATATTTATATGTTATTAAACCCAAATCAAATACATTTTATGATATGACAGGTTGTATTTTTTATTTTTTTTAACGTTTTTTTTATAGAAGTCATTGATTGTATTAAATTAATTCGTTTTCATCTAAGAATTAAGGATTAATGAGAGGATATGTGAATAGCCTCAAACTGCAAACTGACTTGTATGTGTCAGATTTCACAAGAGTGGGGCAGAGAAGAAGCAGCACATTGACTTCTTGGTATGAGAAAAATTCAACCAAAGAGAAAGATTGAAAAGAAGATAATTGTAATTTTTACCCCTATAATATTCCGTAATCCTTAATTTGGTTCTTAAACTTTTTCCCAATTTTGGCATATCACAATAGAGCCCAATTAAAAAAAGAAAGTGCATTTTTCCAAGAAAAGGGGTTTTTTTTTTTTTTTTTGGGGGGGGGGGGAATGAGGAACCTCTCCAAAGTAAAGTCATTTTGGAGTTTAGACCCATGGAAGAGTAAATTATAGATATCTATAATCACTAACAAACCATAGATATCAATTAAGTTCAAAAGACACCCGTGAAGGTTGAACCCTTGACGTCTTGGACCGTTGTTTGTCCAAATCCAATTCCACACCGTCGAACTACACGCGTAGATTCTTTAAAAATGGTATTGTATATTATGTCATGCACACTTGTCATTTTTTAACATATGACAACTGGCATTTTCTTGTCAGCTTTTTAAATGAAAGGACATTGATCGAATGAATTAAAACAGATCGACAATTGCAAAGCAAAATCAATATCGAGAATTTGATTACAAAAAAATTATTTTATTTTTTGATTTAGATTATCGAACAGTTGACTCTTGACTATCCGAGTGTAATAATATAAAAATTTAGGAATATGATTCCATTCTTCGTCAAAATAGACTTAAGAGTGAAAATTACAAATGATCCTTTGGCATAAAACAATTATAATGTTTTTTTGGTACTACTTCTTCACTTATATTCTAAGGCAATCCCAATCTCAAATAAAACAAAGCTCTCTTCCTCATTTCATTCTCTTCTCTTGCCTTCTTCATTAGTGAAAGGAATCTTCAAAAAAGTTCTTTGGCCAATTCTGTAGAATTCGGACATATGGCTATGTCGGTCCTAGAGCCTATTCGTGCACAGGTTGTCCATTTACAGCAGCATAGGGAGATTCTCTGGACCGTGAAACCGATGCAAGTTGCATGCCTTATCCAGACAGAAAATAAAAATAAAAGTAAAAAGGAAAGTTTAGTGTCTTGTATTGACCAAGTTGTGTGGTTGTTTTTTTTGGGTAAGTCAAGTTTATGTGGTTGTTCACCCCAAATGGAGGTTGTTCAAATTCTTTACCAAACACTATTTGAAAAGGATATATTATTAAACCTCAAAGTCTGGTCCTCCCACTTCCTAAGATCCTTCTTTGAAACTCTTGTTAGGTGGCTTCGTCACCCCCTCCTTTTCTCTCTCTCTCTCTCTCTCTCTCTCTCTCTCTCCCCCATTGTATATTCTCTTTTTACACTTAAGTTTCTCAGGAGAAGTTGGTGGGTACTGGGTAAGGTTGGTTTGTTGAGCAAAAGACGTAGACATCATGTTGCTAGAAATAGGATTCATGTTAAATTTCTCATCTTCCTTCTCACAATGTTGGGTTTATCCATGAATCATAATCTGATCTGAATATAATATTATTTAATCGAATATGCAATAATTGCTAATTCGAATTGAATCTAATATATATAATTTATAGATCTAGTGTTGAATATATCATTATTGGAGATGATTGTATCTGATTCAAACTATAACATAATTAAATTGAGAGATTATTTAATGAAAATGAGTTGAAATTCAGATTATTAGTTGAGCTATTTTCGAATTCAAATTTAAGATTTTTTAAGTCGGGTCGATTAAAAGTTGGGAAACTGACAAGTTTACTTACTTTCTTTCTTTCTTTTTTTTTTAATTTTTCACATGCGAATATATAATAAAATCAAACTAAATTTCCTATCATGTAGATCTGGTTCTCTCATAAATCGGGTTACTACCTTGATAAATCTCCCATAACCCAAAAAGCAAACTTGAATTTCTAAGAGCTCGTAATACTTACCTTATAAAATTTTGCAAAAAAGAAAATTCTTATCAAATGTCGTGACACATTTACCACAAGTAGAAAATTACATATTTCATAAGAGTAATGTTATATGAATTAAAAAAATAAACTTAACATTACTCATTTTATAAACATCATTTTCATACAAGGTATTTCCATGCAACCCAAATATTCAAGAACAATAACTTTAGTGTCAGACCATGTTACTTGATGGACCATCCAATATCAGGGAATTAATTAGTGGCTAGAACACAGCAGATGAGTTAAAAATTTGTGGTTTAGGCCAACTGTGTCCCCTCTGGGAGCCCCATCACCATCTACATGGGTCATATTCCTCTCTCTCTCTTTCTCTCTCTCTCCATATTATCTAGATAAGCCGAAAGTTTTTTTCATTGTGACTTGAGAATCAAAAGTTAGAAATTATAAAAAAAAAGTCTCAAAGGATAAGTTTCGCACATCTGACCTTTCACATATATTGTGGTGGCAAGAGATTTTTGAACTATATATATATATACTGACGAAACTAGGAATATGATCTAGAGTGAACACACTTTAACCACAAATTCTATTTTGTCCTCTAATAGATAAAAATAATGTGATATACTTAAATTTTTTAAGATATTTAAAGATTCATTAAAGATAAAAAGGCCTAAAGCCGGTATATTTTATGCAAACAAAAAATAACTAAAAGTAATAACCTAACTTAGACATGAATAGCATTATAAATTTTATTTTACTATGCTAAACCAAATAGATTTCGGAAAAAGAAGAAGAAGAAACACACTAATTTTTATAAAAAAGTTAGACTTAGGGTCCGTTTTCAGAAACAATCGAAAGAGATCAAGAAAATACCAAACATTTGTTACCTAATTCACAGCTTAACAAGCTAAAAAAATTATAGTATACTTAACATCGTCGACCTAATTAATTTTGTTTTATATAACTCATTAGGGTGGGTCCAATCAAAATCATCCGTAAAAACATAAAAAACACATAAAGTGTTATTTTCATGGTGGGCCCTACCTCCCTCCTCTAATTTTTGTCATTGTGACTTTGTAAAAGTAAACATGACAACCTCACATGCATCAAGATTTCGTAAGTTTTTTGGTCACTTCACCTACCCCTCAAGAAAAAGAAGTGGTGGTTGGTGGTGAGCATGACTTGTGCAACAACCCCTTACGTTTGTTTTATATCTATCTTATACAACTAATAAAACCAACACAAATGAAAAATTACTTTGATAATGTTCTGAAGAAATCTTGTATTTTATAACTGGTCAATCAATGGTTTTTACAAAGACCTCATCCACAAAGTGAAAAGTTTACATAATGTCGCATTTTAGATTTTATTACAAGTCATCGAGTATGTAAGACTAGGTTCTATTGAGGGGACGAAAAATAAGAAACTTATTCATCGGAGACACTCTCGAACAAGCGAAGCACTTGCGAGCAAAGATTAGTCTTTTTTATTTGATTATATTTCTTGGCCTCGTGTATACCATTTATATAGGATACCTTCCACAATTGTAAAGAAATAGGCATAAATAGTAAGCAAATACAACTCAATCACGCCAAGAGTGCCAGAGGTTAAGAATGTTGAGTTTGATTCAACTTCTTCTTTTTTTTCCATCATGTGCTTCACATTGATATTTTAAATGTTCTAAAAGGAAAAAAACAAACTCATTCTTACCAAATTCTTTTTTTGTTTATTTAGTTAGTGCATCCAGCTCTGAGAGGAAAAGTCTACATTGCTTTTCCTTGAGAATTACAATTTTCTCCTTTGGTTTTGGTATGACCTCTCTATCCAAGAGATATTTTATGATTTGTATAATCAGATTATCGACATAATAAAAATGGTTTGATGAGTCAATCTAATTTTAAGCTTAACTTGTTAAGACTTAAAACTAGAGTTGTACCCAACTACTTCGTGTCGGGTTAATGTATCGTATTAAAAATAAATAATACCCCTCTTTGATCAAGAGATGATTTTAATAAGCTGTATTAATAGATTATACATTTGGTACCAAATCCCAATCCAAGTTTGCACCATGACCCTACATCAAATATAAAACACCTAATAGTTATTGCCATGCTTTAAAAAGAGAAATATGTAACTGGAAGTTATTAGTCAGTAACATTCAATAAAAGTAAAAACTGTTGAAAACAATGACTGTAAAAATGGTATTTAGTGAAAAAAGACAAGATACACTCAAACCCCTACAAAACCCCACAATTTGGGTATTATTATCAATGAGTTTTTGGTTCAATGGTACTCCTTACCTTTTGAAGGTTTTGTCTTTTTGAGATCAAGGGTTCAAGCACCCTTCCCCTCAAAAAAAATAAAAAAAAAAAGTTATAAAAAAAAATAACAATCTGGGCATTTTTATGAGTGATTTTAGATTAGTTTTTAAAAGACAATTATTGCTACAATCAAGACTGTTTATTCAGTCTTTTTTGGAACTAAAGTCCTTTCGATTGAATTAATAAAAGAATCCTATTTTATTAGTTATTTGCGTTGTGTGTTTGTTTTTTATTTCTCATCTAATGAAATCTTGAAATAATACATTTGAATCTTTTATAGACAATCCTTTCAAAATTATTTGTCAATTAGAATATCTTTATCGATCTCGACAAATTTTGAAACAAGAAGAAAAATGAAGAGAAAGGTAGTAATATTGTGTGATGACAACCTGCCAACAAAATAAGACACCCTCTACCAACTAAAGAGCAACTAAGTTAGAGTATGGGGTTGGTAGCTTTGGCACCTGGTGAAATATTGTAAGAACACTAACGATCAGAGCCACAAGTAATTTATTGAAATGGGTCAGAGAAGGTTTTTTTTTTTTAATGGATTTGGTATGATTAATCATCTAAAGTAAGATGGAACAAACTTCAACAATTTATTAGGAAGGAATGGTTTTTCGTCAACAACATATGACTTAGGTAAAAGGGTATATTTGCTTGGTAAAAAATTTGTTATGTGTAAGTTATAGAAATTTATTTTATTTAATCTGATATTGAGGGAAGGAAAAAAAAAAGAATAACAAACCCGAAAAAAGAAGAAGAAAACATAAAGTAAGAATTTGAGAAATATTGTGAGACAAAGAAAGAAATATGGATGTATTTAAGAAATATATTTTGGGTGAACAAAATATGTTTGTATAGACAAATCTTGTAACGTCTTTCTGTCGAAACAAATTAATAGATCTGGATGAAAGGACCGAACTACAACTTTGTTAAACTTTAAGGATATAATTATATCAATTAAAATTTCAGGAATCAAATAAAAATTATGTGCATAGGATAAATTCCAAATTACCTATACATACATATAAATACACGTGCAAGTGGGTGCAAATTTAATGTTACCCATATTCGTGTGAGCGGGCAAGTCTATAAATAATCAGTAATGCTATCATCTTCCACAGGTCATCAATCGCTTGTTCTGATAGATGCTCAGACCTAATTTATCACGACTTTATTACCAAAAAAAAGTGGCCATGATACTTACTCTGTCTATATAAATATACTTATAATATATATATATATATATATATATATTAGTTATTGCCTGTATCTGAAGGTACAGAGTAATAAAAAATAGTAAACAATAAACATATTTGCATTCATATCCAAAATTAAATAAAAAATATAAAAGAGAAATAAATGAATTTAAGCATCAGTTGTGGTGAAGGTGAGAGGTGGTGGGCGACAGTGGTGGCTGTGGCAACGGTGACAGCGATGGCGGTGATGGCGGCGACGACGGTGTTAGTGGCGGTGGCAATGGCAATGGTGATGGCGGTGGCGGTGGCGGTAGTGGTGGCGACGGTGGTGGTGGTGGTAGAGGTAGTAATAGGTGATTTCAAACACTATTTTTTTAAAAATATTTTTGAGAAATAATTTTTAGAAATATTTTTAAAAAGTTATTCCAAATACACCCTTAGGTGCCTATTTTTCCTATTAAATTTATGGTGTTAATATTAGCCGTTAGATTAACTTTAAAGTAATTTTTAAGGCGATCTCAACCACGAATAACAAAAATTATTTTGTTTATCTTTTAAGATTTGAATTATAAACTACTTTATTATATATATATATAATAATTTTTTTCCATAAAGGCTTGAGAAACCCCACATCCAATTTTTAAAATTTTTAAGAATTTTGAATATTAAAAATTTCATATAATTGCTCATAAATTCTTTCTAACCACTATTTATTTAAATTTTATTTTAAACATTAAATTTGTAATCTACTAATTCCTACAATATTTTTAAAAACTTAAAATAATGAGTGCGAAAAAAGAATTAGGAGAAGGAAGTGGCCCATGCATCGCACGAGATCGGACGCTAATATACTTCATTATTGATGGGACTTTTCTGAGATACTCCATGATGAAGACACGTGTCCTCGGTATTACCAAAACACTGTTGCTAAGATCAAGCACCATTCGGCGCAAAAGGTCCTCGCCCCCGAGGTACTCGTCGTATAGGATCATGCGTTCAGTATGTTTTTTTACAACCAACACGTGGCATCGGTCTGATATGTACCTCGGTCGGTACACCTCCCTCGGTCCCCGAGATGTGCCTTTCCTCGATGCCGAGAGGTACCCGTCCTGGACGCTTCCTCTACTCCAGGATAAGCTATTGACGTACAGGTCATTAGCCTAGGCTAGTCTAGGCTATTCATCATGACCTCGTCTTACACAATCAGTGCCAGAACGTACTGGAATGCAGGGGTCACAGCCATTAAGAGATGGACGCGTGACAAATGATATCACATCGAAACAGAGAAAACGCATGTCGTTGCTGACACGCGACTTGGGAAAGCAAACAATTAATTGCACCATTCCCTTGATGAGACCGCATTCAATGCGGTAAGGCTTGGAAATGAAAGGCAATAAATGCTCCTATTACAGAGCATTTATTGCATCCTCCCCGAGAGGAACACATTGTACCGTCGGCATCCCGATGACAAAGCATTGATTGCTCGGGACCCCGAGCATTTAAGAAGAGAAGACATTCCTCATCAGAATCAGTGCGCACACTGCCTGTACCTACTGACTACACTGACAGCAATCATGAGCTTTTGAGGTATAAATACTCCTTGCAAAAGGCAAGACGGGTATGCAACAACAAACTCTTTACTACAATACACACTCAGTGTTTTCTCCTTCCTCTCTCTCTCTCAAAGACTGACTAGATCGTCGGAGGGGATACGCCGGAAAACACTCCGGCGCCCTTCTAACTTGTTCTTCTTTGTTCCAGGAACCTCTTTCAGCCTTACAGGATCGTTCTTCCTTTCTCAGGGTCTCCCGTTGCCGCTCTAGGTTACCATCGTACCTTGCAGGCTGTCCCAAGCAGCGTGTTTGGTCACTCAACCGGCTCACTCGAGTTCACCAAGGGAGAGATCTGTTCTCATTTTTTATATTGTGCAGGATCTTGCACGCACAATCTGGCGCCATCTATGGGAAACGACTAGTTTTCCTAGTTTTTTTCTCTATAAAGAACAGTGACCATGGTGAACACTCGACAGAAAGGGAAATGACCCCACCAAAGGAGTTTCGAGTTACAAGCTCCCTGTCATCACAGAGGGAAGGATCACACCAACACGAATAAAAGTGTCTCTACTCGGTCAAGAGGGGTTACCCCTCAAACCAGTATGGGAATCAGGTCAAGGGGATCAGCCCCCTTGGCTCGTCAGCTGGCGGAGGTGATTGAAGAAAAATTTGGTGATAGATTACGTCAGCTGGAAAAGGACAATGTAAACGTCCTAAGCCGGCTCGACGAGTTTACTGCCTCTGGCGGGGGGTCTAGGGATTCATTCCTTTCCCGTGGGCTTCCCGCTCGGGAGGAGGAAACGAAGGACCTAAGAAACCATCTAAACAACAAAGCAGAAAGCTCTAGGGCCCCAAAGCGACCTAGAGCCGACGAGCATCATCATGACAACCTTTCAAGGAAAGCAAGGCCACTGGCCCTGGACGACCTCCGGCGAGGTTTGTCTAGACGGAGGAAGGGAGATGAATCCGAGGAGGACTCAACCCAATCCACACGACTCCCGGGAAATGAGAGACTTACCGACGAACTCAAGGACTTCAGAAGGCATCCCGCCAGGGAAGAAGTTGATCTCAGAGCCCGATTAGACACTAGGAGAAAGGGTAAGG
>CAUOFW020000737.1:0-94463 GCA_963454935.2 Ilex paraguariensis | reverse complement strand
TCCCGAGACAAGAACACACATGCCGACGCCCTGGCTTGTCTAGCCTCGGCGGTGGACTCCTCCCAGTCGCGCAGGATTACCATTGAATACCTTCCCACATCCTGCATAGACCATGCTCCCGAAGCGATGGTCATCCAGGACGCACACAAGCCGCCTAGTTGGATTGATCCCTTTGTCAGGTTCCTAACAACAGGAGATCTCCCGGAGTGTTCAAAGGAAGCAAGGAAGATAAAACTCAAAGCTCCAAGATTTTGGGTCTCTCCGGATCAGAAGCTGTATCGGAGGTCTTTCTCAGGGCCTTACTTGTTATGCGTCCAAGAAGACCAAATACAAGACCTTCTCTATGAGGTACATGAAGGAATATGCAGGGGGCACTCTGGGGGGCGATCGATGGCATACCGCATCATGTCCCAGGGATATTGGTGGCCACAAATGCAAAGGGATGCACGCGCATACGTCCAAAAGTGCGACCAGTGTCAGAAGTTCTCCCCTGCAATCAGGCAACCCGCAGGGGACTTACACCCCCTTACCAGTCCTTGGCCATTTGCCCAGTGGGGACTCGATTTAGTTGGACCCCTGCCTAAGGCTCTAGGAAATAGGAAGTTTCTCACTGTGGCCACAGATTACTTCACCAAGTGGGTAGATGCGGAGCCGTTGACTCATATCTGCGACATAGATGCCAAAAAGTTCGTTTGGGAGAACATAATCATCAGGTTTGGGATTCTCCGGGCACTGGTGTCGGATAACGGGACTCAATTCACCGGCGGACGTTTCAAAACTTTCTGTGAGCAACTCGGGATCCGTAACTTCTACTCCACCCCTGCCTATCCACAANCCCAAGGATGATTACCCCCTGCCAAAGGTGGACCAGCTGGTAGATGCCACAGTCGGATATGAACGAATGGACTTCCTGGATGCCCGAGCAGGATATCATCAGATCCCTCTCTATGCCCCGGATCAGGAAAAGACGGCATTTATCACTCCGAAGGGAGTTTATTGTTACAAAGTGATGCCGTTTGGACTGAAGAACGCCGGGGCAACATACCAAAGGCTGATGAATCGGATGTTCAAAAAGCAGATCGGCAACACCATGGAGGTCTACATAGACGATATGCTGGTAAAGAGCAAACGGAGTTGTGATCATCTGACAGATTTGGCGGATACCTTCTCCACCCTCAGGGAGTATGGGCTGAAGCTGAATGCGGCAAAGTGCGTTTTCGGAGTGGAATCAGGTAAATTCCTCGGATACCTGGTTAGTCAACGAGGAATCGAAGCCAACCCAGATCAGATTCAAGCGATCCTGGACATCCGGAGCCCCCGCACTGTCCGAGAAGTCCAGAAACTCACAGGGATGCTGGCTGCACTTAACCGTTTCGTCTCACGCTCCTCGGACAAATGCAAACCCTTTTTCGGAGCAATCAAGAGTGCTGGGAAGAATATGTGGAGCCGGGGGTGCGAGGACGCCCTGGCTGGAATCAAGGAATACCTAAGGACTCTTCCAACCTTATCCGTCCCCACCCAGGGGGAGATGCTGTTCTTGTACCTGGCAGTATCTGAGTTTGCGGTAAGCGGGGTACTTATCCGTGAGCATGAGCACCGCCAGAAGCCGATTTATTATATAAGCAAGGCGCTCCTGGACGCAGAGACAAGATATCTACCCCTAGAGAAACTGGCTCTATCCCTGGTCACCACTGCAAGGAAACTGCGGCATTATTTCCAGGCGCACCCAATCACTGTCCTTACCGATCAGCCCTTGAAAGCGATCTTGAGGAAAGCGGAACTCTCCGGAAGGATTTCCAAGTGGGCAGTAGAGTTGGGGGAGCACGACATTCATTTCAAACCCCGAACTGCGATAAAAGGTCAAATATTGGCAGACTTCATAGCTGAGTTTTCGGGGGAGCATCCCGTTCTAGAAGGACCGCCTCCTCCCGACTTAGCGTCTCCAACGAATTGTGAAGGATCGCCATGGCTTTTGTGTGTGGACGGTTCGTCAAATAGTAAGGGGTCCGGAATCGGTATCTTGCTGACCTCTCCAGATGGGATTATTGCGGAGCAGGCCGTTCGGCTGGGATTCAAGGCTTCGAATAATGAAGCTGAATACGAGGCCCTCATCTCAGGACTTCGGTTAGCGGAGGCGACTGGAGTTACCGATTTAATCGTGCATTGTGATTCTATGCTAGTAGTCAATCAAGTTAACGGAGAGTTTGAGACAAGGGACCCTAGGATGAAGGCCTACCATCACCAGGCGACGACTGTAATCCGAAGGTTCGGCCGGATTGAAATCAAACAAGTGTCCCGAGACAAGAACACACATGCCGACGCCCTGGCTTGTCTAGCCTCGGCGGTGGACTCCTCCCAGTCGCGCAGGATCACCATTGAATACCTTCCCGCATCCTGCATAGACCATGCTCCCGAGGCAATGGTCATCCAGGACGCACACAAGCCGCCCAGTTGGATTGATCCCTTTCTCAGGTTCCTAACAACAGGAGATCTCCCGGAGTGTTCAAAGGAAGCAAGGAAGATAAAACTCAAAGCTCCAAGATTTTGGGTCTCTCCGGATCAAAAACTGTATCGGAGGTCTTTCTCGGGGCCTTACTTGCTATGCGTCCAAGAAGACCAAGTACAAGACCTTCTCTATGAAGTACATGAAGGAATATGCGGGGGGCACTCTGGGGGGCGATCGATGGCACACCGCATCATGTCTCAGGGATATTGGTGGCCGCAAATGCAAAGGGATGCGCGCGCATACGTCCAAAAATACGACCAGTGTCAGAAGTTCTCCCCTGCAATCAGGCAACCCGCGGGAGACTTACACCCCCTGACCAGCCCTTGGCCATTCGCCCAGTGGGGGCTCGATTTGGTTGGACCCCTGCCTAAGGCTCTGGGAAATAGAAAGTTCCTCATTGTGGCCACAGATTACTTCACCAAGTGGGTAGAGGCGGAGCCGTTGACTCATATCCGCGACATAGATGCCAAAAAGTTCGTCTGGGAGAACATAATCATCAGGTTTGGGATTCCCCGGGCACTGGTGTCGGATAACGGGACTCAATTCACCGGCGGGCGTTTCAAGTCTTTCTGTGAGCAACTCGGGATCCGTAATTTCTACTCCACCCCTGCCTATCCTCAAGCCAACGGGCAGGCAGAGGCCTCCAACAAGACAATTATCAATGGGATCAAGAAGAGGTTGGAGAAAGCCAAGGGAAAATGGGCGGAAGAACTATTAAACATTTTGTGGGTGTACAGGACCACCCCTCGGTCCTCGACAGGGAAAACCCCATACTCCCTGGCATACGGAATGGAGGCAATCATACCCCTCGAAGTAGGGCTCCCGACCATAAGGACCCAAGCTTTCGACGAAGGGGGGAATGATCGTCAACTGGGATTGGATTTGGATCTAGTGGAAGAAAGAAGGGAGGCAGCCGCCTTGAGGATAACTAAGTATCAGGAGAAGATTTCCCAACTATACAACAGAAGGGTCAAGGCGCGAGAATTCCGAATAGGCGATCTGGTCCTCAGAAGGGTAACGGCCAATACCCGTGATCCAACAGAGGGAAAAATAGGACCTAACTGGGAAGGGCCTTACAAAGTGATATCAATCGGGGGCGCCGGGTCGTACAGATTAGAAGGCATGGATGGAAAACTTGTAATGCGACCATGGAATGTTATGAATCTAAAGAAATATTACTTTTGAAGTATTCTCTCCCTCAAGTGCTTGCCAACGACAAAGATAAAGGGCAAGGCCCTGGGGACAGAGTTCAAGGACTCCTGTCCCCGAAGCAAACACAGGAGCAAGCCTCCTGCTAGGGTAAGGCCCTGGGGACAGAGTTCAAGGACTCCTGTCCCCGAAGCAAACACAGAGCAAGCCTCCTGCAAGTGGAAGGCCCTGGGGGCAGAGTTCAAGGACTCCTGTCCCCGAAGCATACACAGGAGCAAGCCTCCTACAAGGGCAAGGCCTTGGGGACAGAGTTCANCTGCTGCTGTTGTGGAGGAGCAAGGGGTAACCCGCGGCCTCTCCCGCTTTGCTGCTGAGCGGAAGGTGCCCTGGATCCCCCGCCGAGGCCATCGTGCCGATGTTTGACCCTTCTCTCCTCCTCTACCTGAGGATCCTGGNACCCGCCGAGACTTGCACCGGCGTTGGGACCTCCTCCTTGGCAGCAATCTCTGCCTCGGCCCGTGCCATCTCTACCGAGGGCACGTACTTATGCATTTGGAAGAGCGGGGAGTCCGTCGGGATTCCAGCAGACTGGAGCGCCTCGTCCCACCCTTTCTTGAAGAACTCCTTGCTGTTTTCCTCAAGAGCAGGGAGCACGTCATCGGCGAACTCTTCCCGAAGTTGCTCTTCCGATTTTCTGTTAAGTGCCTCGGCTCTGATCCTGTCCAGCTCCTGGGTGAGAGCCAGACAGCTTTCCTCTGAGCCTATCACCCTCTCCTCCGCAGCAGAAAGACGCCGCGTCTGCTCGGTTATCCTCCCCTCAGCATCGGCAAGGGCAACACTTAGCTTTTCAGCGCCAACCTTAGCCGACTCAGCATCCTTGAGGAGTTGCTCGATTTGAGCAGCCTGCCCCGCCAGGATAGAGTCCCTGGCAGCTACATCCTCCATTGCTCGGGCGAGGGCCCCCTCCGCCTCCCCCTTCTGCTCTCGGGCCCTCTGGAGGTCCATCCTAGACCCGTGGTACTGGGCAGCTATTATGGATATCTGCTGGGTAGCCTGCAAAGGAGGGAAAAAGGTGTCACAAAAATGGAAAGCAAGAGAGAAGAAACCAAGGCAGAAATAAACTTACCACCAGGGAATTCTGGATGATGGAGCGGAACAACACGTTCGTTGAACGCCCCCTGTGAGCCGCCATGTCAGCCTCGAAATGCAGTGTCTCACTCACTGCATTGGCGACATGAGGATCCAGCAAAATGGAATCATCGACCATGATCACTCGGTTCATGTGATCAGTGGCTCNCCTGGGGGCAGAGTTCAAGGACTCCTGTCCCCGAAGCAGACACAAGAGCATGCCTCTTGAATGNTCTCTCCTCCTCTACCTGAGGATCCTGGTCACGCACTTGACCCCGGCTGAAAACTCTTGAGGATGAGGTGGAATTGGTCCCTGCGGAGGGGGCGCCATCGGTCGATCCTCGACCCCTCCCGGCTGCAAGGGCTTGCCTCTGCCTCAGGAAACCCAGATCAGTGCGAGGGGTGCTGGACATCGCTACCTCGAGGGCGTCCTCGGCGTCTAAANTCAAGAAGAAGGGGCTTTGCGTCCTCCAAGGCTACAAAAGAAAATAAAAGGGGTACAATCAAAAAGAAAAGAGGCTATCATCTGGCTCTAGGCATCTCCAGAACAACAGCCGAGGGCGAGTCAGCAAAAAATGATTGAGAAGCTTCTGGAGCAGGCAGGAGAGGTACTTCGGCAACAGGGGGACCTTGGGCAACTTGAGGATCAGGAGCATGGTCCGACGGGGCGTCCTCGGACAAATCCACTATCACTGCCTCGGGGGGACCCGCCGAGACTTGCACCGGCGTTGGGACCTCCTCCTTGGCAGCAATCTCTGCCTCGGCCCGTGCCATCTCTACCGAGGGCACGTACTTATGCATTTGGAAGAGCGGGGAGTCCGTCGGGATTCCAGCAGACTGGAGCGCCTCGTCCCACCCTTTCTTGAAGAACTCCTTGCTGTTTTCCTCAAGAGCAGGGAGCACGTCATCGGCGAACTCTTCCCGAAGTTGCTCTTCCGATTTTCTGTTAAGTGCCTCGGCTCTGATCCTGTCCAGCTCCTGGGTGAGAGCCAGACAGCTTTCCTCTGAGCCTATCACCCTCTCCTCCGCAGCAGAAAGACGCCGCGTCTGCTCGGTTATCCTCCCCTCAGCATCGGCAAGGGCAACACTTAGCTTTTCAGCGCCAACCTTAGCCGACTCAGCATCCTTGAGGAGTTGCTCGATTTGAGCAGCCTGCCCCGCCAGGATAGAGTCCCTGGCAGCTACATCCTCCATTGCTCGGGCGAGGGCCCCCTCCGCCTCCCCCTTCTGCTCTCGGGCCCTCTGGAGGTCCATCCTAGACCCGTGGTACTGGGCAGCTATTATGGATATCTGCTGGGTAGCCTGCAAAGGAGGGAAAAAGGTGTCACAAAAATGGAAAGCAAGAGAGAAGAAACCAAGGCAGAAATAAACTTACCACCAGGGAATTCTGGATGATGGAGCGGAACAACACGTTCGTTGAACGCCCCCTGTGAGCCGCCATGTCAGCCTCGAAATGCAGTGTCTCACTCACTGCATTGGCGACATGAGGATCCAGCAAAATGGAATCATCGACCATGATCACTCGGTTCATGTGATCAGTGGCTCGGGGATTCCACTCCGCGGCCTCCACTGTAGGCGAAAGGGAAGGGGGAGTCTGCTGCTGCTGTTGTTGCTGTCGTCGTGGCTGTTGCTGCTGCTGCTGTTGTGGAGGAGCAAGGGGTAACCCGCGGCCTCTCCCGCTTTGCTGCTGAGCGGAAGGTGCCCTGGATCCCCCGCCGAGGCCATCGTGCCGATGTTTGACCCTTCTCTCCTCCTCTACCTGAGGATCCTGGTCACGCACTTGACCCCGGCTGAAAACTCTTGAGGATGAGGTGGAATTGGTCCCTGCGGAGGGGGCGCCATCGGTCGATCCTCGACCCCTCCCGGCTGCAAGGGCTTGCCTCTGCCTCAGGAAACCCAGATCAGTGCGAGGGGTGCTGGACATCGCTACCTCGAGGGCGTCCTCGGCGTCTAAAGATTGAAGAACTTGGAAGTCTGGCCACAAGTCTCCTCCCGAAGTCCCCACCTCGGCGTCCGAAGGAACAACGACCTCTCTGACCCTGAGCTCTTCAGCAACTCCCTCTACCTCTGCCTCCGAAGCCCGATCCGGGTCTTCCTCCAAGTTTTCCTCAACCTCTAGCCTCGCCGCCTGATCGAAGAGTTCAGACCACCGCGAAGGCTCAAAAGGCTGAGGAAGCTGTGAAAATTTCTTATACCCGGGGGTATAATTCAGCAGGATGTGACCAGCACGGCCAAACCCGTTGTCACCCGTGAATCTCCAAACCGTGATTAGGTCGGCAAAGTTTACCAGCGACCGAGGGGGAGGAGCTGTTTTCCGAGCAGGAATATCTGCACAAACAAAATAGTCATGAACATGGGAAGTCTGGAGAAAGAAATAATAAACCCAAAGGAACCGACGTACTTGTCGTTCTGCATTCCAGAGGGCATAACAAGTCATTATACTCGGGACCAACACCTCTCTGCCAAGATCCCTTGAAGATAAGAATATCATCCTTGTACCCCTTGTCCGAGTCGGGAAGATGAGTTACAAGGTACATGGAGGGGTCCCTGGCTTTGAGGTAGAAGTGTTGGTGAGGCATGACTCTCAGGAGGGAATAACAAAAAAGGAGATCGTTGAACCCAATATTTACCCCGAGGCGCCTATTGAGCTCTAAGACCCCCATAATTATTCGGAAAACATTAAGGCAACATTGCCCGGGGAAGAGGCGAAAGTGAGAAAGGAACTGAAGAAGTAAGGGGGGTAAAGGAAACCTAATTCCTCCCTCTATTATGGCCTTGGTATAAAAGGGCATGGCATCCTCGGCCCCGAGGGTAGAAGAGTGCAACACAGGGTCATAATCCTCTACGTCTACGCACGGGGGAATGCCGTACTTGACCTTAAACCTATCAATCTGCTCATCACCCTTTACTTTATATTTCCCCGACCCCGAAGGACCAGCCTGAGGATTCTCGGGAGCAGGGCGACGACGAGACATCTCTAAAAAAGTAAGAAAGAAGAGGGTATTTGTTCTTGAAAATCCCTGAGGAAGTTTCCCGAGGGTTAAATCACTATGTATCAAACCGGAGACACCTCCAGTTATCGAAAAACAAAAGGATAGGAGGAAGAAAAGAAGGAGGATTCTGAAACTCACCCGAATGTCAAAACGAAGTTTTTTCTGGAAAACCTTAAAGCGACTCCTTCCAGAAAGTTCAGAAGCAACGATGGGTCTACTGGCTTTAAGACTTTAAGGAAGAATGGGCAATCGACGATGGAAGAAGAAACAAATCTCCGGCGAAGATTCAAGAAGAGGCTCTCTTGAGGAAGTTCGGAATGGCAAAACAAGGAAACCGGAAGAGAAGCTCCCTTTATATAGAGGCAATTTTCATCATTGGTCGCGAAAAACGAAATGGCGCATTTAATGCGCACGACATCCCAAGCCGGGGAAAGCGGCTCGAGGCAATGATGAAGTACTGGTGGTAGTTGGGAAACCCTTTGTCTCCTTACGACACGTGTCCTCGGTGTCAGAAGATCGAAGGCTGGGGGGCAGTTGATGGAACTTTTTTGAGATACTCCATGATAAAGACACGTGTCCTCGGTATTACCAAAACACTGTTGCTAAGATCAAGCACCATCGACGCAAAAGGTCCTCGCCCCCGAGGTACTCGTCGTATAGGATCATGCGTTCAGTATGTTTTTTTACAACCAACACGTGGCCTCGGTCTGATATNCCCACAATTAGGCACTCCCCCTGCACCAATCCCAAAGTCATCCACGTGGCATTATCACAACCGTCAGTTTACTTGACCATCCAACGGCCACGTGCAGATTTCAACTAACACATCGGCCTTCCCACCCAACTCTCAATTCAGTCAATTGACAATAAACCACTATTTAAACCACCAAGGTGGCTGAACAAACTCAGGAAATTCAGCTTTAGCACCAAAAGCTTGCAATTTCCTACCTCCTCCTCCTCCTCCCATTATCTCTCTTCCTCTTCATCAAAGCTTGATTAGATTTCATTCTCATTACTTTCCTATCCTAGATATATCGTATATATTTCTGTACAAGGGTTGTGATCCAACGAAGGTGAACTACATCGAAAAACCCGTCCTCAATTTATATAAAAGTTTATAAGTTTTGACACATTTTTTCTCAATCCATTTTGAGTTTTTCCTCATCTGGGGATACCCAAATCCTATATTGGCAATCTCTTTCTGGGTTCTTCTTTTTGACAGAGTGAATAATGGAATGCTCTAATGGAAGCAATAATGACCATGGAATCATGGAAGGACTTTGTGTCCAAGACCCATTGAATTGGGTTATGGCTGCAGAGTCACTAAAGGGTAGTCATTTAGATGAAGTCAAGCGCATGGTGGATGACTATCGGAAGGCGGTGGTCCGGCTAGGCGGCGAGACACTGACAATAGCTCAGGTGGCGGCGATAGCGATGCGTGACACGGAGGTGAAGGTGGAGCTGTCGGAAGCGGCGAGGGCTGGAGTGAAGGCCAGCAGTGACTGGGTGATGGAGAGCATGAACAAAGGGACTGATAGCTATGGTGTCACCACTGGTTTTGGTGCAACTTCTCATAGGAGGACCAAGCAAGGTGGAGCTCTGCAGAAGGAGCTTATTAGGTAAATTTTAATTAATTCATTAAATATTTAGCTAATGTCATAATATTATGGTTGTCTTGATGTGAGTTGGCTTAGACTTTTTTCATTGATTTGGATTTATTCTAGAGGAGTGGTAGGTGAATTACACAAAAAACAAAGAGCGGAGGGGGGAGCGTAGGTGGCTATTTCAAATACATTATTACATGCTAGTCAATAGAGTTAGGTTATGGGACTTTCGTGATATCGTCCTGAAAAATGAGGCGGACATTTGATTTTGATTTAGAAGATATAAAATTATTAATTAAAAAAATAATAAAGTGAAAGAACGCATTGAAATGCATTAATAATAGATTAAGAGTTGGAATCGGAGACCCAATGGTGATGCCACGTTAGGACCGAAGTGGGCCATTGTCTCCCTTAACATTTTTAGAATTATATTTTTTTAAGTGTTTTAGATTTTAACAAAAAATAAATAAATAAATAAGTTCATCCCTTATAGTTTTGCATATTTTCAATGTGATCCCCTAAAATCAACAATATTTTTTTCCCAATTCTTACCAAGAGTCTTATTTTGACCTTGGCCAAAAGTATGAGTACCTCTGTAGAAAAAAGTGACAAATAATATGATTAGCTAGCAATAAATCTTCCCAGCAATTTCATAGATTGCGACCTCCTACCAATATGTGTGTGTATGTATATATCCATTAAAAGGTTGAAAGCACACAGACAAGACAGGTTGAAAACAGCATAGGCTTAAGACAATTGGGATATTTTCTGAGGTTGAATGTGTTTTTTTTTGTTTAACAATTATGAATGTTTAGGTTAATTTTTACGCACTTCAGTTAATTTTCTCTTCGCTTCGGTCAATGACAAGTCATATACGCCGGGGGTAGAAAATTTATGAGGACTAGGGTCTTATTTGTTTCATTTGATAAGGACCATGGGATAAAGTTCACCCTATAACAAGGGCATCCCAACTTTGAATATACTATTCTAAAGAAGTGGCTTTGTTTTAATTTGTTCAAGTAGTACACAATTAAAAACAACTAAATGTTTTAAAATGGTCGAATCTCGATGGATACAGAGAACATAAGTATAATCCAAGAAAACAAAAATTTGAATACTGATATTATTTGATTAAACAAATTAGTATGGAGATTTGTTATTGGACCGGCAGGCTGAGCCAGTCCAATATTGACGCGTATGGGTAGGTTGGCCCTACAATACCATCTGACCTTCTCATTGTTTTTCGATTNATTTTGAATACTGATATTATTTGATTAAACAAATTAGTATGGAGATTTGTTATTGGACCGGAAGGCTGAGCCAGTCCAATATTGACGCGTATGGGTAGGTTGGCCCTACAATACCATCTGACCTTCTCATTGTTTTTCGATTAAAAAAAATTAGGAATTTCAATTATTTTAAGTGGCACCTTATATATATATATATTGTAGAGAGAGAGAGAGAGAGAGAAGGAGTGGAGTGGGGTAGTTTTGGGGTAATCCATATTTAGGCCATGTGTAATTATTCATTGGTTACATACATCACTAATGAGGTACATACATGAATCTAATGTCGGCTAATAAATGATAGCAAGTCAAATTGGTTTTAAATCTNATTAGGAATTTCAATTATTTTAAGTGGCACCTTATATATATATATATATATTGTAGAGAGAGAGAGAGAGAGAGAGAGAGAGAGAGAGAGAGAGAGAGAGAGAGAGAGAGAAGGAGTGGAGTGGGGTGGGGAGGGGTAGTTTTGGGGTAATCCATATTTAGGCCATGTGTAATTTTTCATTGGTTACATACATCACTAATGAGGTACATGAATCTAATGTCGGCTAATAAATGATAGCAAGTCAAATTGGTTTTAAATCTTCCCACCAACAGGTCTAAATTTGGGCAGTAAGTGGACAAAAGAAGTGAACACCCCCATTAATACCTTAGTTGGCAACAAAACGGTCCAATACTTAGGGGCCAACAACATTCGGTTCGTACTCTCAAATAAGGCAAACAGTGTGCTGATACTTTGGTTAACCTTGGAGTCCAACAGCTGTATCATTTTNCTTCCCACCAACAGGTCTAAATTTGGGCAGTAAGTGGACAAAAGAAGTGAACACCCCCATTAATACCTTAGTTGGCAACAAAACGGTCCAATACTTAGGGGCCAACAACATTCGGTTCGTACTCTCAAATAAGGCAAACAGTGTGCTGATACTTTGGTTAACCTTGGAGTCCAACAGCTGTATCATTTTGTTGAGCTTGATGCTCCCCTTCCCAGCTGGCCAATTTTTTTGTTAGCAAATATGGCTAGTGTGACTTTTTTAGAAACTTTGTCTAATTTTTCTTGTTATAACTCTCCGATATACCAAAAAAAAAAAAAACAGCATTCGGTTGAAACAGGAAAAAATCAAGAGTAAAATTGGATATGTCTTGTACTGATATGTATCATATGATTTGATATGTAAAATAATTGTTCTTACCTTGTTCATGAAATTTTGCTGCCCCAGATTCTTGAATGCCGGAATCTTCGGCAACGGGACGGAATCAAGCCACACGCTGCCTCACTCGGCCTCCAGGGCCTCCATGCTGGTGAGGATCAACACCCTCCTTCAAGGATACTCTGGCATTAGATTTGAGATCTTAGAAGCCATTACTAAGTTGCTTAACCACAACATCACCCCATGCTTGCCCCTCCGCGGAACGATCTCCGCCTCCGGTGACTTGGTCCCTTTATCCTACATTGCTGGGCTTCTAACGGGTAGGCCCAATTCCAAGGCAGTTGGGCCTAACGGAGAATCGCTTGATGCAGCTGAGGCCTTCCATCGGGCTGGTATCGATACTGGGTTTTTTGAGTTGCAGCCCAAAGAAGGCCTTGCACTAGTGAATGGTACTGCTGTCGGTTCTGGCTTGGCTTCTATGGTTCTTTTTGAGGCCAACATTCTTGCCATCCTCTCCGAAGTTTTATCGGCCCTTTTTGCAGAAGTCATGCAGGGAAAGCCCGAATTTACGGACCATTTGACCCATAAATTGAAGCATCATCCGGGTCAAATTGAGGCTGCAGCTATAATGGAACACATTTTGGATGGAAGTTCCTATGTTAAAGAGGCTCAGAAGTTACATGAAATGGACCCCTTGCAGAAGCCTAAACAAGACCGGTACGCCCTCCGAACGTCGCCCCAATGGCTAGGTCCACAGATCGAGGTCATCCGAGCGTCGACCAAATCCATCGAAAGAGAGATAAATTCTGTGAATGACAACCCGTTGATCGATGTTTCGAGGAATAAGGCCTTGCATGGAGGAAATTTCCAAGGTACCCCAATTGGTGTGTCAATGGACAATACCCGTCTAGCCATTGCTTCAATTGGAAAACTCATGTTTGCACAACTTTCTGAGCTTGTCAATGACTATTACAACAATGGATTGCCTTCAAATTTATCCGGGGGACGTAACCCGAGCTTGGATTATGGGTTCAAAGGTGCTGAAATCGCAATGGCAGCATATTGCTCCGAGCTCCAATTTCTAGCCAATCCTGTGACGAACCACGTGCAAAGTGCAGAGCAACATAACCAAGATGTGAACTCATTGGGCTTAATTTCTTCGAGGAAAACAGCCGAGGCCGTGGACATATTGAAGCTCATGTCTACCACTTTCTTGGTTGCTTTGTGCCAAGCCATTGACTTGAGGCACTTGGAGGAAAATTTGAAGGCGTCAGTGAAGAACACGGTTAGCCAAGTGGCCAAGAAAGTCCTGACCATGGGCAACAACGGTGAGCTTCACCCATCCAGGTTTTCCGAGAAAGACTTGCTCAAAGTCGTGGATAGGGAATACGTCTTTGCCTATGTTGACGACCCTTGCAGTGCTACATACCCATTGATGCAAAAACTAAGACAAGTCCTAGTAGAGCACGCGCTGATCAATGCTGAAACGGAGAAGAACCCGAGCACTTCAATATTCCAAAAGATCGGTACGTTTGAGGATGAACTAAAGGCCATTTTGCCCAAAGAAATTGAGAGCGCTCGTTGTGATCTTGAGAGTGGCAAGCCAGCCATTCCCAATAGGATCAAGGAGTGCAGATCAAACCCATTGTACAAGTTCGTGAGGGAAGAGTTGGGGGCTAGTTTTCTGACCGGTGAGAAGGTCCAATCGCCCGGAGAAGAGTTTGATAAGGTGTTCTCGGCAATGTGTGCTGGGAAGTTGATTGATCCATTGCTGGATTGTTTGAAGGAGTGGAATGGTGCTCCTCTTCCTCTATGTTAATTGGAATGTTTTTATAACTGTACTTGGACATTCCGTTTCTTGTTCTTTAAGTTTGCATACTCTCATTTACTATGTTTTTTGTATCNGTTAATTGGAATGTTTTTATAACTGTACTTGGACATTCCGTTTCTTGTTCTTTAAGTTTGCATACTCTCATTTACTATGTTTTTTGTATCTGAAAAATGTCATTTAATGTTTTTAATGATGTTTTATTAGTTTTGTCTATCAATTTTATTCTTAAAATATTAAATTAATGTTTAAATAGTTCATATACAGATAGATTGTTAAGTTTTTGACGAAATCACATGTTGATCACGTGATACCATCTGATAGCATGACACACAATTACTTCTACCAAAAAAATTTAACAAATTAACTAATTAGGGATTAAAATAACATGAATTTAAATTTTAGAAACCAAATTGACAAAATTAATACAATAAGAACTAAACTAACAAAACGAAAATACTTTAAAGACTAACCTTTGTTTTTTTGGGGCACAATCTAGTACTCTATTATATGTTACATTCACTTTCTTTAGCATGATTCAAGTTCGTTCGTCACTTATAAGTCAGGATTAAACGTTTTGGTCAAATAAAAGAGGTTGCCAAGGTTGTCCAAAGATTAGTGAAATGTACCTGAAATCATGAAATGGGAATGATTTATTCTTTTCAATCAAGTTAGGCTTACAGAAAATTAATTGAGTAACATTACATACATTTGATTCGTGCTAAATAAGACATTATCCTTATATCCATAAAAGACGAGAGAATTGCATAATGACCTATTTTTCTCAGATTTGAACTGAAAGTATATGTCCTGACAATGCATACCAACTTTCTTGGATATCAAGAATCGAACTTTGTATTGGTCTCACCATCATGTGGGTTGGGTGTGTGTAGAGCATAGTTAGCTCCAAAAATACCATATTGGGTATTTGAGATTTCTTATGTTTCCTCTGTTCTTTCATTTGGTTACTATAAATGACTCAAATCGATGAATTTCCAAACTTAAGCAAATTTAGAAGTTGGAAATACAAGACATAATTTTTAGGGTAAATTACAGTCACACTGCCTGAGTTTTGTCACTTAATTAGAAAGATTCCCTCAGGTATGAAATATTACACTGACACCCCTTATCGAAAACAGTCACTAATAGTCCTAACGGAAGTTATAAAATGACTGTTGTACCCTTTGATGTAAAGAAAAAAAAATCAACTTAACCCAAAGTACAGTGTACCATACCCGAATCTAACTCGACCCAACCCTGATACCCATAAATATCTTCCCTCTTTATTTCTCTTTGTCGTTCCCTCTGGTAAACAAGCTCCCAGCAAACACCCCGCCCCCCTGCCTGCCCAAGAACAACAAAAATCACTCAGACCATAAAAACCTACATGGCTAAACTTTATCTCTTGCTAATACTATATATATGTATAGAGAACAAGAGAGCGAAAGAGAGAGTCAAATCGTTCTTTGTGTATTTGTTCTTTTTCACCCTTTTTTCTCAAATTCATTATGTGTTGAATTGTCAGTGATGGTGTTTATGGGGTTTGTGATGGTGTTAATTTTTCACTTGTTTATTTGTTGAATTCTACTGTTTGTGATTTGTTAATTTATAGATAAATCACAAATTACATTCAATGGGTGTTTGATATTGTTTTGGGTAGAAAATTTTGTTTGCAATGACTGGTTGCTTGATCTTGTGGTTTAACTTGTGTTGAAAAACGGAAATGGGGGTGTTGGTGGGTTTTGTAATAGGTAGTGGCAATGGTTTCTGTCACAGTGGTGGCGGTGGTTTCTATCAAAGGTGGATATGTGGGTTACTGGTGGTTTTTAGGTGCTGGATTGGCAGTGATTTTGGGAGCAGAAAATGTATGGTGATTGCTAGAAATCATTTTAGAGGTTGGAAATTGCACGGAGTAGCTAGAAATTGCATGGAAATTGCTGGCAGTGGTTTGGGTTTGGGGGTTGGAAGTGGCATGGGAGATGTTTTGGCCCGATGTTATCGGAATCGGACCGGTCATCGAACCGGCTAGGAGATTGAATTAATGGTTCACTAGTTCAACCAGTCGGACCGGTTATGTAATACAAAATATATATATAATAATTATAAAGTATCATAATTTAAATATAAAATATGTCTAAAATGTATACAATTTATCATATGACAACAAAAATCAACAATAAAATATCAAATCCCTCATCTGTGATGATACTCTCAATAAAATATCATTAATTTGGTTTGTAGATAGATATCTACCGGGCCAACTTGAGAAAGAGTAATCAAACCATAACTCTCTAGTCTCCATTGTTTATCTCTGTCAACCCAACAACAACTCACTCACAAATTCACTCCAATCCCTCATAGAGAAAAGCACTGTACATATAGAAACTTCACAAACAAGCATAAAGATGGTAAATATTGCTATCGCTGTCGTTGATCCGGGGTTGTTGCTCCTTAGTTGTTGATCGGTGGTTATTGTTTCCTGGTATGTTGATCGCTAGTTACTGCTCGTTGGTAGCCTGGAGTGATGGTTTTTGCAATTTAGGGCAGAAGAATGGCCCAAATAAAAACAATTGCAATTTATTTGGTTTGTGTTTCTGGAGTGATGGCTTCTACGGTATGTTTTCAAACCGTCCGATTTTTAAAAAATCGCCGATTCGCGATTTTTTTAAAAAATCTGCCGGTTGTTTGATTTTTAGCTGATTTTCTTCTTCAATTAAGGAACCGGACCGGTTAAGGTCCCGATTCATGGTTGAACCAGTCCGACTGGTTCTGATAATATTGATTTTGGCAGGAATTATTTTCTTTTGGGTGTGATTTACCTTGGTTTAATGGTTTGACCAAAAAAGGAAAAAAAATTGTTCTATAATGGATGAAAATGTTTTGTCTCGTGGGTCGTGCAATGGGTAATTTGGAAATTTTTTGTTAATACTAAGTTAACATCACATAACTTTTTGACAGTGTTTTAAACAAACTCGGGCAATAGGGGTGTAAGTGTAGCAAGCGTACAAACTTGAAGGGATTTCAATGTTATTTGTCAAATATGAGGGTGTTTATTTGATTAAGTGACAAATTTTAGGGGACATGAATGTAATTTATCCTAATTTTTAAAATTGAATTCAAAATTAAGATAAAATTTGGGGACTATTTTGATAATTTACTTCAAAAAAAATCAATTGAAAGTCAACCTCTTATGTGTCGTTAGACTCATTACCACCCAAATTAGGCCTTTGAATAATCTCCACAAAAGTGCAACCATCATGAGAATGCTTTAGGTTCTATTATATTAAGTACTATATATTATATATGTGCGAAATTTAATATTAGACCAATAGAAAAATGAGAGTGTCTTAATATATTACATATGGATCTATTACCTTAGATTTAAGCTTATAAGTTTTAGACGTGTATATTGAGCGTTAAATTATTACATTCTTGATAGGAATGACAGTGAACCGAAGCAGTGATGAGAGTAATAGTCTCCACTTTCATACTTGTTTTAAAAATATCCATTTATCTTGGTTCACCCGTTAGTAAGGAAAAATTTAACCACCGTCCATAATAATTAACTTATATGATTTTAAGAAAAAATTTAGAAAACCTCACAAATGGAAGAAACCCCATTATATAATAAATGAATAAAAAAAAAGAGAAAGATAAGTGTTTTTTTTTTGTAAAAAGAAGAGCGTGTGTGTGTGAGTGGGATGATGACTGCAATTTATATATATATATATCACGGGTTTAACAAGGTGAGATAAGGTGGGAGTAAGAATAAATTTTAATCTATTTTCGCACGAGTTTATAAGATATTTTTATATATGTTTATCATATAATACATAACTATTCCTAATCCAAGCAAGATAAATTTGAATGAATACTAATTTTTCTTTGATTCACTGTGATTTCTAATTCCCGACTTAAATTTTAAGGTTTTTAATAACATTACGAAAAAGAAAAAAATTAAAAACAGGGGCTTGCAAAAGTGGAAGTTGAGCTGTTACGGCAATGGCCGCTACATGTCACTCTCTGCTAAGCTATGCCCTGCATGCCTTCTACGTGTACCTCAAATCTTCCATGGTCAAACTGGATCTTTTCTACTACGTGTACATTAAATCCAGTAGTACCCTACACATGCCACCATAACCACCCCAATAGCCCATGAGTTTCACCAGTCCAGCATCCCCTAATACGTAGACTTCTCAAAGCTCTCTCTCTCTCACACACACAAACCGAGTCACCCAGTATGGCACTCTCCACCCTTCTCCTCCATCCCTGCCCTCCTCTCCTTCCCAGCAAACCCATAACACAAAGCAACAGAAATGGCTGGACCAACAACAACAGAGTAATCTTCACTTCCCTCCCCTGCACCAACAGCCTCAGAACCAACACTACCGCTCAATACCCAAACAAACCCTCTGATACTCTCTCCAAAGAGTACAAGCTCGCATGGCAAGACGAATTCAAAAGAGCATTCCCATTTGAACCATCCTCTCAGGACTGGGAGGCTGGTGATCAGGAAAATGAAAAATTCCAAGATTTGGTCGATAAACGGTGCGTCGACAATGTCAGGATGCTCATTGTTGACGCGGTGCAGAATTCGAAAGCTGGGCACCCAGGAATGGCGCTTGGGATGGCTGAAATTGGGTATTTCTTATACCGTCATGTCATGAGGAACAATCCGAGAAATCCCAAGTGGTTCAACAGAGACAGATTCGTTTTGAGCGCAGGGCATGGGTGTTTGCTTCAGTATGTTTGCCTTCATCTTGCTGGGTTTCGATCGGTTCAGGTAAAATTTTACAGAGAATTAAATTCTAGACTCGCCCTAAAAATTCTTAACTGTGAAGCATATGTTCAAACACCTAATGGAACATTAGACATGTCAGTTTATAATTGGTATAATTTGATCTATTCTGTATGTTTCAAGAAAGAAGTTTATAAGTGAACTGCTTAAACATTTGAGGGATGAAATTGATACAGTTTCAAATTTCTGGGTTTTGATTATTACAAAGTAAACTTCAAGTATTAAAAATGTTTCCCTTTGGAACTGATACATGTATGAATGTACTTACTGGTAGTTGCTCTTTATNATAACACAAAGCAACAGAAATGGCTGGACCAACAACAACAGAGTAATCTTCACTTCCCTCCCCTGCACCAACAGCCTCAGAACCAACACTACCGCTCAATACCCAAACAAACCCTCTGATACTCTCTCCAAAGAGTACAAGCTCGCATGGCAAGACGAATTCAAAAGAGCATTCCCATTTGAACCATCCTCTCAGGACTGGGAGGCTGGTGATCAGGAAAATGAAAAATTCCAAGATTTGGTCGATAAACGGTGCGTCGACAATGTCAGGATGCTCATTGTTGACGCGGTGCAGAATTCGAAAGCTGGGCACCCAGGAATGGCGCTTGGGATGGCTGAAATTGGGTATTTCTTATACCGTCATGTCATGAGGAACAATCCGAGAAATCCCAAGTGGTTCAACAGAGACAGATTCGTTTTGAGCGCAGGGCATGGGTGTTTGCTTCAGTATGTTTGCCTTCATCTTGCTGGGTTTCGATCGGTTCAGGTAAAATTTTACAGAGAATTAAATTCTAGACTCGCCCTAAAAATTCTTAACTGTGAAGCATATGTTCAAACACCTAATGGAACATTAGACATGTCAGTTTATAATTGGTATAATTTGATCTATTCTGTATGTTTCAAGAAAGAAGTTTATAAGTGAACTGCTTAAACATTTGAGGGATGAAATTGATACAGTTTCAAATTTCTGGGTTTTGATTATTACAAAGTAAACTTCAAGTATTAAAAATGTTTCCCTTTGGAACTGATACATGTATGAATGTACTTACTGGTAGTTGCTCTTTATGATCATGTCATGTTGTACGTTTTCCAATTCTAATTTCAATCTAAGAGACTATCGATTGACAGAGATAAGAATTGGAACTTTAAGGTACACAATAAATAAAGGAGAGTAGGCCTGAGAGAAATATGCTGTAAAAGTTAGTGATAGACTCGATCATGTATGGCATTATACAGAACACAAGTATTGGAAAACTAATCTGTCTCTCTTGTATGAGTTTGACAAAGGCTACAATAGACTGATAACAAAAACACAAATCCGCCACACATTTACCTCCCAAGTTTCAATTAGAGTTTCTGCTTCATTATGGCCAGATTTCCATGCTGTAAATAGAATGAAAGCAGATTAATAACCATGTTTCAAAGACATTTATCCAGAGGAATTGAAAATTTGTTTAAGACGTGTCACCATTGTTCCTAAATCTTCTCAATTCCTCTGTGAACCTGCAGCGCCTGACGTTAGAGTGCATGACCTGTTGTTCTCTCAAATCAATCAAATTTCATGCTAGTCTCTGAATGTGCCATTCTCTTGAATATGTATTCCACTACCCATAAGCTGTCATATACACGGAAGACTTGACAATTACGTGCATCTTAGTAATCTACAAATAACAGAACATGTGTATTATTGAGAGGGCCTTTTCTTCTAAATTAAAGCATTTGGCATGTCTATTTGTCCATACTGATATGACTGGATTAGTAAATGTTGGCAAGACTGTTGGTTAAATTATATAAGTATTTTTCTATCCAGATTGAAGACCTCAAATGCTTGTGCAAGCTTGGTAGTCGGACCCCAGGTCACCCCGAGAACATTGTCACAGATGGAATTGAAGTCACAACAGGTACAGTTTTTTCAGAGTGTCCGAGGAAACTTGCTTGAATAAGGTGGATAAACTATATCAGAGGATTAGTTTTATTTGTTGGTGTGAAAGTATATATCACTGAGCACAAACTAACGACTGTATGATATTCCACTGAGGAAGATGTATTATATGGATGTAAATATAGTAATACTATAATAGATAACAACTGAGTACCTAGGAATCCCGGGACGGGGTAGGTATATGCAGAGGCTATTTTAAAAGTCAAATCTCTGCCATCAAAATAGGATCCAGTATTTTCATTTCAAATAATCAAGTTTGTTTCTCCTTTCTATCTGGTATATCGATGTAATGAATTCTACCCAACTCATATACACATCAACTGTTTTTTTGTATAACACCAGGTCCACTTGGACAAGGTGTAGCCAATGCTGTTGGTCTTGCCCTAGCAGAAGCTCACTTAGCTGCCAGATTTAATAAACCTGATGTCACCATTCTTGATCACCAGACGTAAGTGGACCAACTAGTTCTCTCCAATTGTGAATATAATGTATAAGTTCAGCCTTCAACGGTTACTTTTTCGTTGTTCTTAGATATTGCATCATGGGTGATGGTTGTGCCATGGAGGGCATATCACATGAAGCTGCATCTTTGGCTGCACATTGGAAGCTCAACAAGCTTACACTAATTTATGATGATAACCACAATACCATTGATGGTTCCACCAACCTGGTATTCTCTGAAGATATATCAGCAAGATTTGCAGCTCTTGGTTGGAATACAGTGACAGTGGATGACCCATATAGCAACATGAGATCCTTTGAAAATGCACTTCTTTCTGCTTTTAGTGAGACCGAGAAACCAACCTTCATCAGGGTATGTAGGTCGAACTCAAACAACAATTTTAGGTTGTAATCACCACTGGTAGCTATTCTTTTCTTGTTCTTCCAGTTCCTTTACATCCAAAAGGCATTGCTATCTTGTCCCCTTAAAACAATGTCTTTTGGGGACTTGAGTGCTCTGGTTTTGGATGAATCGTATAGTTATCTGTCCCATTATGACAACTCATATTGTCACTTCATATTTTCCAGGTGAAAACTTGTATTGGAAAATTGTCAACAAAGGAGGGAACCTCCAAAGCCCATCATGGCACTTTTGATGAAGATGATGCGAAGCAAATGAGACAGAAAATTAATTGGAATGATCGAGAGCCATTCCATGTCATTCCTATGGTCTATGAGTATGGATTACTGCAACTGGGATTTAGATTTTGAAAGAGGTTCTGGTGATAAGGCTTTTGTGTACTCTCCTGCAGGGAAATGCAAGTTCAGGCAGACCATGGAGAAACACTGGAGGAGGAGTGGCACTCCAAATTATACTATTTCCGAAGCAAGTATCCCCAAGAAGCTGCAGAATTTTCTGTTCTCCTCAACGGTGGTATGCTTCCGGGCTGGGAAAACTCGTTACCGGTATGTCAGTAGTGAAATATACATGTTTTAACAAGATCNTCATGGGTGATGGTTGTGCCATGGAGGGCATATCACATGAAGCTGCATCTTTGGCTGCACATTGGAAGCTCAACAAGCTTACACTAATTTATGATGATAACCACAATACCATTGATGGTTCCACCAACCTGGTATTCTCTGAAGATATATCAGCAAGATTTGCAGCTCTTGGTTGGAATACAGTGACAGTGGATGACCCATATAGCAACATGAGATCCTTTGAAAATGCACTTCTTTCTGCTTTTAGTGAGACCGAGAAACCAACCTTCATCAGGGTATGTAGGTCGAACTCAAACAACAATTTTAGGTTGTAATCACCACTGGTAGCTATTCTTTTCTTGTTCTTCCAGTTCCTTTACATCCAAAAGGCATTGCTATCTTGTCCCCTTAAAACAATGTCTTTTGGGGACTTGAGTGCTCTGGTTTTGGATGAATCGTATAGTTATCTGTCCCATTATGACAACTCATATTGTCACTTCATATTTTCCAGGTGAAAACTTGTATTGGAAAATTGTCAACAAAGGAGGGAACCTCCAAAGCCCATCATGGCACTTTTGATGAAGATGATGCGAAGCAAATGAGACAGAAAATTAATTGGAATGATCGAGAGCCATTCCATGTCATTCCTATGGTCTATGAGTATGGATTACTGCAACTGGGATTTAGATTTTGAAAGAGGTTCTGGTGATAAGGCTTTTGTGTACTCTCCTGCAGGGAAATGCAAGTTCAGGCAGACCATGGAGAAACACTGGAGGAGGAGTGGCACTCCAAATTATACTATTTCCGAAGCAAGTATCCCCAAGAAGCTGCAGAATTTTCTGTTCTCCTCAACGGTGGTATGCTTCCGGGCTGGGAAAACTCGTTACCGGTATGTCAGTAGTGAAATATACATGTTTTAACAAGATCATTGTACCTGCTTGGTGTGTCGTCTATGTAGTTTTGAAATACTTAAACGTGGTCTTTATTAGAAGGCTTTTGAAGGCAAGAAAACAATTGGAAAAATTTATTTCTTGAGTTCCATTGTCCCTACCCAACTGTGCTCCCAAATATAAGCTTAACAATTTCGAAGAAATAATTTGGGTGACATTTGTTGAAGTTATTTAATATGCCTTTGTGTTTCCTCTATCTTGATGCTTGGGGTTATGGTATTTTCTTATTAAATTTTTTCTCTTATTTTCCTTCTTTTCTCTTATTTTTTTTTTAAAAAAAAATTCCTGCTAATACTATTCTCAATGCATATGCACAAAGAATGTGCAATCTGATTTTGGTAACAAATATGTTTCAACAGAAGTGGTCTATATCTGATCCGGTAGATGCCACTAGAGGATATTCTGAGAAATGCCTGAACAATCTTGTTAAGGTGCTACCAGGGCTGATTGGTGGAAGTGCAGATCTTGCAACATCTAATAAAGTCTATCTCCATGGCTGTGAAGATTTTCAGAGGCCCGATTCTCCATGGGGACGCAACATTAGGTATGGAGTTCGAGAGCATGCAATGGGTGGAATTTCAAATGGTGTAGCCTTGCATGGAGGCGGTTTGATACCATTTGCGGCCACTTTTCTTATTTTCTCCGACTACATGAAGAACTCAATCCGATTGTCTGCCCTCAGTCATGCTGGAGTCATTTACATTATGACCCATGACTCTATCGGTCTAGGAGAAGATGGACCAACTCACCAACCAGTAGAGCAGCTAGCTGGCCTACGAGCAGTGCCACGTTTATTGGTTTTCCGACCAGCTGATGGCAATGAAACTGCTGGAGCCTATAAGGTGGCTGTTGCAAACCGAGATGTACCTAGTCTTATTGCATTATCGAGGCAAAAGTTGGCGGCCAACTTGGAAGGAACATCAGCAGATGCTGTTGAAAGGGGAGGCTATATAGTAAGTGACAACTCTGGTGACAAACTGCCAGAGTTGATACTCATCGGTACTGGATCAGAACTTTGTCTCTGTGAAGGGAGCGCCAACACCCTAAGAAAAGAAGGGAGGAGAGTGAGGGTGGTTTCACTTGTGTGTTGGAGGCTTTTTGACCGGCAGCCTAGGGAGTATAAGGAGCTTGTATTGCCATCGAGTGTTTCGAGGCGTGTGAGTGTTGAGGCAGGCTCTCCAATTGGTTGGAGGGAGTATGTGGGAGGTGGTGGGGTGCTGGTTGGGGTGGAGGACTTTGGGGCCAGTGGAGCTTATTTGGATACATTTCAGAAGTTCGGTTTCACGGAGGAGAATGTAACAAGGATTGCAAAGTCATTGCTCTGCCAGTGAGGCTTGTTTTACGAAGATGCAAATTGGTGTTATTGATTCAACCTCAAGACCCATTTTCTTGTAAGTACCACATCTCTTTGGGTATTTGTTGACTAAATTCCATTTAAATTTGACATCAAGTACTGAAATCTCTCAAAGTCAAAGGTATTAGCTGTTCCTAAGATCATGTTACCAGTTTTCTATGTTGTCAATTTCCAAAACCTGTGGATTGTTGAGAGGTAGTTCCAAAACCTGTGGATTGCCATAAGCTGACAAGGAGGGCTGTCAATTTTACATAGTAACACCGAACGACATGACACAAGCCCAAAAATGGTACGACCAATTAACAAGGGTGCCCGAACACGACATCGACAAAAGAATACCATAATCAATGACTGGTTATTGCATTGCATTATATTACATTGTTTCTTTAAGAATTTACAAAAAATCATAAAAAAAAAAAAAAGAGAGAGCCTGTAATAATGAAAAACTTCTACAGCCTCAAAAACAAATAAATAGGAGATCTCTAGGAAAATAACTCCTGGCCCCTTATTTTCTCCCTGTTGTGCTCCATACCACTGCTATATTAGGAACTAGTCTTATTTACCTCATATTCAACATTATATATGATCATAAATAGGTAAGAAGTAAGAACCTCTTCTTTCTGCATGCACCCATAATCTTCATCAACACCGAAGCCAAATATGGTTGCCAAGAAAACCACCGCCACCGTCACTGCGCTTCTCATCTGTGCTTTGGTTGTCATGCTGTGCACCAACACGGGCGAGGCACTTTCGGATTGCGCTAAAGACTGCATGCCTACTTGTATGAAGGTCAACGGTGCCACCATCCATGCCTGTGAGGTTGGTTGCGACCAGTATTGCCAGCAGATTGGCGGTGGCCATATGCCCAAAACTGGCAAGTGAGTGAGAATTTTTTATGGATCAAGGAGGACAAGGTTCAGTTTTTGAGGCCTATAAGTTCTTGTTATGAAATGGTCTCTTTGGGCAAGGATTTGATAAAAAGTCTTGTTTTTAGATAAAAGTAGTTTGAGGAAATGTCGTTATAAATTATTATGTAAACACTAATGTTTTTGGGACTTAAAGTATTGTGACCATTTGATTGACAGTGGAGTGACGATCTAATGACCATAGTCATTAAGTCCCTCAAATCATATGTTCTAATAACANTGTTTATGGATCAAGGAGGACAAGGTTAAGTTTTTGAGGCCTATAAGTTCTTGTTATGAAACGGTCTCTTTGGGCAAGGATTTGATAAAAAGTCTTGTTTTTAGATAAAAGTAGTTTGAGGAAATGTCGTTATAAATTATTATGTAAACACTAATGTTTTTGGGACTTAAAGTATTGTGACCATTTGATTGACAGTGGAGTGACGATCTAATGACCATAGTCATTAAGTCCCTCAAATCATATGTTCTAATAACATTGCTCGTTTGTTAATAACCTAATACAGTAATNGTAAACACTAATGTTTTGGGGACTTAAAGTATTGTGACCATTTGATTGACAGTGGAGTGACGATCTAATGACCATAGTCATTAAGTCCCTCAAATCATATGTTCTAATAACATTGCTCGTTTGTTAATAACCTAATACAGTAATAAGGCAAGGAAGAATTTAGAGTTTACCATTTCTTTCTTTGTCTTCTTTATGTAGTAATTGTTGCAATTGTTCTATTTGTAAGGATGGATCTAGTAGGAGAAGGAGAAGGAGAAGCCAGGTCATGTAACTCTTAAAAATATTGTTATTATTTTTAAAGAGATTAAATTCATTAGGGAATGTATGACTAAGAAAGCTGCGCAACAAGAAAAATTTCCATTGAGTCAATCATCTATCGACTTTGAATCAATGTTCAAGGAAGGCCTAATAAGTAGATTAAAATATAATAATGAGATAGGAAAATTATTCATGAGTGTTATTTTTTTTTTTTACAAAAAATTTATAAAGTCATATAATTGTTGTTTTATATTAATNAAGGAATGTATGACTAAGAAAGCTGCGCAACAAGAAAAATTTCCATCGAGTCAATCATCTATCGACTTTGAATCAATGTTCAAGGAAGGCCTAATAAGTAGATTAAAATATAATAATGAGATAGGAAAATTATTCATGAGTGTTATTTTTTTTTTTTACAAAAAATTTATAAAGTCATATAATTGTTGTCTTATATTAATGAAGTTCTATTTTTGATATTTTATGTCAATAAAGTCTTAAACTTTATAAATATTATATTTGTTCCAATTTTATCCTTCTGTTGAAAAATATTGACACTTAAGGTATTGAGACTATAACAATAATTTTTTTTAATTCATAAATATCTTGACTTCTTGTGTTTTAAATTGCGTGTTGCCTACTTGCTAATTTTATAAAATATTGAATTACTAATTATTTTTAAAGTTGCCATTATAAGATGCATTAGAAGGGTGTATTTTCGATGGACAAACACTTCACGACGAGAATTCTGGTATTTTGTGCTTTAAACTTGCGGTTGAAGTGAACAAAAATTTGAGTTATCTATATGTCTATAAAAGTAACTTCAATAAAAAGTCATCGTTATTTCTATAAAAAAAAAAGATGTAAATTAACTTATATTAAAAATGGATGACAACTGATCCATTGCGAAAAACATAACAATTGATATACAACAATGATGTATTTCTTAATTCTAACAATTTTTCAACAAGGGAAAGTGAGAATAAAATGACAAAACAATTCTACTAAAAGAACTAATTATTTTAAATTCAATCTAAATTTATACAATAATTCGAAACCACAAANGCGAAAAACATAACAATTGATATACAACAATGATGTATTTCTTAATTCTAACAATTTTTCAACGAGGGAAAGTGAGAATAAAATGACAAAACAATTCTACTAAAAGAACTAATTATTTTAAATTCAATCTAAATTTATACAATAATTCGAAACCACAAAGACAACGTATCAATAGAATCTATAATACATAAATAATACCTTAGTCAAAGTAAAAATTATGAGTATCAATAGAATCTATAATACATAAATAATACCTTAGTCAAAGTAAAAATTATGAGTAGCTTGAGCAATGGAACAAATGACAATTATAAAGGGTCGAGCGAGGACGGAATTCTTTCTTTCGGGAGGAAGGGAGCACTTGACATTCATTTTACAGGGGCAGGTGAACCAAGGAAGAGCTGACTTANGCGAGGACGGAATTCTTTCTTTCGGGAGGAGGGGAGCACTTGACATTCATTTTACAGGGGCAGGTGAACCAAGGAAGAGCTGACTTACGGAGCTTACTCATCAAGGGGTGGGGGGTTAGTTTGGGGGCCCAGGGGCCTTGTCTCCGCACATCTCCCCCAGAGTCATTCACTATGTCGTCGCCGTAGTTGAGCAAGGGAGCAAATAACAATTGAAAAACCTCCGCTATGTCATCGATGTTGTGATACCTACAAAAGATGGAAGAGTTTTGGTAACTAAGAGTAGTGGACAAAATTGAAATATAACGGAATTAGAACTTTATTTGCATATAATATCAGAAATAAGACTTTATTGATATAAAATAAAAATGATATAACTAAATGAATTTTTGTGAAAAAATGTAATATTTATTGGTAATTTTTTCAACATACAAAAGAGTAGTTGTGAAACTTGTAGAATTATGACTCAAATACAACATATTACATAGCTAAATTATTCACCATGAATAGTCTCACACTTGATTTATCTTAGTGGTATAATAAGCATGCCCGTGATACATATCCCAACTTACACATCGCATGACCACGATCACATATCAAAAAGCACGTGTGCAAGTGCACTACGTACATGTACTAATCAGTTCAAAATTAATTATCCTAAAATTTAATGTGAAAACGAGCCTAACAAAAACTCACAAAATTTCTGATCAATCAAGACATAACAAATGGGAATACAAATTTCAAGATTTCAAAAAACAAACTTTTTACAAAAAAGTTCAAGAATGAAAACATATTATGAAATAATTCACTTTAATTAATCCATGCCATGCCAACCCTCTCGAAAATCAAACTCCAATAGCTGTTTGATCTCCCGGTCAAATTAAGTGCATGAGATAAACCAAACTGCTAAGCAATCTTCTCTTGATACAGCTGGTTTGACTTCATAGACAACTTTTGAAAAACATGGAGAGGTCTGTCAATCATTCATTCTTTTTCTCTCTCCTCTTTTTCTAATCAAACCTTGAATCTTTCCCCTCTTATTTCTTCAGATTTTGTTAGTACAGAATATTATAATTTATATATAGTGGGTGAAACTCTATCCTACAATCAATCTTCATTACAATAGAATATCATTGCAATACTTACACAATACAGAACTATGTCATAAAACATTACATCCATCTTCATCAGCTTCACTACTCAACGACCATTTGGAAGCTCTCTATCAATACCATCTAGAGAGGTGTCACTCTTATAGCAACAAATGAGGCTCATGAGCAACAAAGAAACAGCCAAACGGACTCCCAACATTCTTGCCTTTCCTCTGCATCTCTCTAGCTATGTCTACAAGTTTATTACACGGTGCAAGAAACTGGGTACTATTTGTAGTGTTCGGATGCACATAGGTGGATCAACCCAAGCAAAATGACCACATGGACCACCTTCCTCCAAGTACAAAATACAAATATTTGTTTAAACTGTGCAAAGAAACTTCCTAAAAAGAATTTTTGGAAAAAGAAAAAAAATCCAACTGAAATAGAACAACCATAATCCATAATGTGTGAAAATGGATGAGTGACAATGGTCTGAATGCACATCTACTTTCATTAATTGCAAGAATATTGTTAAATTTCTAATGGAATGCAAAGTTATACCGCATAATTATCGCAAACCCTAAACCTCCTCTCAACGTTTAGGTATGTCCATGAGGTCTTTATCGCTGCCCCTTGACCATAGTAGTAGACTTTTTCTATTTTCAGCTCTGTTTGCTATCTTTTTCTTCCTCTTATACGAAGACGAAGGTAAGCCAACATCGATTTAACGCCAAAGGAGTGGGTTTTTACAATTCAATCCCTGTAAGAATCACGTGCAAATCGTGTGTTGGGTTTTCAGATGATAGATCGAACGGACGTTTGAAACTGATGTACATTACATCGTTTTTAAGACATTCAGTGTGCAAATTAAGAATCTTTATCTTTCATGGCAAATTAAAATTTCGAGCATCTTTACTGCGATTAGCCATTAAAAGTAATGGGTAGCTCATTAATCATTTGGATAAACTCGCCTTGGTTACTGCTCTCAATTGTACACTACAAAAGGAAGATTTTGCCCTAGAAAAAATTTCCTCAAAAAATATTAAAAAATCATCGATAAATATGATTTGCCTAGAAAGAAATTTGCCAAAAAATTCCTTGTGGTATGTTCGATGTTTTTTTTTTCTTCGGTAAAAGTTAACTTACAAAAGTGATACTTTAATCACTACAGTATACCAAAGTGCCTTTGGTCCAATGGTACTTCTTGTCTTATAAAAATTTTGTTTTCTTAAGATCAAAAGTTCAAATCCCCTTCCCCCTCCCAAAAAAAAAATACTACAGTACAATGGTCTATAATTATAAAAACGCCATGAATTAAAACCAATTGAATAATCAATTAGGTTTATGATATATTAGAAAAAATAATCGACCATCCCCTTTGTGATAAGAGGGGAAGGTGACGACTATATATATATATAGTAAAAATACAAAAATATCTCATGATCCATAGCATAGCGAACAATTCTATTTCACGTATAATAAATCATATATAAGTACATATTTGAAGAAAAAACAAATCGTTTTTTAGTTGATCGTAATGTTGTTGTACAGAAAGTTTTGCATATCATATTCGAAACATACAACTCTGTTGTGTGGGAAAAAAAAATGTTGTAATATTTCATGCAAAGGAGTCCTTTTTTTTAGTTGTGATTAAAATATAAGTAAATGGTTAACATGGCTATGGTGATTAAAATATAAATAAATAGTTAAAATATTTACTATAATCAAAATATAAGTGAGTGTTAAAATATTTATAGTGATTAAACTATAAATTATCCCAGACCCAAAAAAAAAACTATAAATTATAAAATTAGCCGTTGGATCATAGCTCTAAATAATTTAAGTCATTATTGTGTTTTTG
Source organism: Ilex paraguariensis (assembly GCA_963454935.2). Lineage (NCBI taxonomy): Eukaryota > Viridiplantae > Streptophyta > Magnoliopsida > Aquifoliales > Aquifoliaceae > Ilex > Ilex paraguariensis. The sequence continues at coordinate 64,230 of CAUOFW020000737.1, read as the reverse complement.
TATTCAAAGGGTGGTTTAAATGAAATTAGGAGATTAAAAAATTTATTGTGATTAAAATATAAATTATAAGATTAGTTATTGAGTCAAAATCCTAAATAATGTGGACCGTTTGAGGTGGAGGCTATTTGTTTAACGGTTAAAGATATTTGGATTAACTTATTCGTACATCGACTAATCCTCTCTCCGATTTATAAAAAAAATAAGTCATCCATATTAGAATTAAAATATTCATGAAAGATAAATTCTTTCGTGACCTTATTTCAAAAAATTACTAAAATTCGAATTTAATACGACTCAATTTAACAATTCGTCCCGATTACCGTTTAGACTAATTGGAAAGGGGTGAAGGTGCAGGCTATTTGCAGTCTTAATCTTAGACGACGGTGCCNTACGGAGCTTACTCATCAAGGGGTGGGGGGTTAGTTTGGGGGCCCTGGGGCCTTGTCTCCGCACATCTCCCCCAGAGTCATTTACTATGTCGTCGCCGTAGTTGAGCAAGGGAGCAAATAACAATTGAAAAACCTCCGCTATGTCATCGATGTTGTGATACCTACAAAAGATGGAAGAGTTTTGGTAACTAAGAGTAGTGGACAAAATTGAAATATAACGGAATTAGAACTTTATTTGCATATAATATCAGAAATAAGACTTTATTGATATAAAATAAAAATGATATAACTAAATGAATTTTTGTGAAAAAATGTAATATTTATTGGTAATTTTTTCAACATACAAAAGAGTAGTTGTGAAACTTGTAGAATTATGACTCAAATACAACATATTACATAGCTAAATTATTCACCATGAATAGTCTCACACTTGATTTATCTTAGTGGTATAATAAGCATGCCCGTGATACATATCCCAACTTACACATCGCATGACCACGATCACATATCAAAAAGCACGTGTGCAAGTGCACTACGTACATGTACTAATCAGTTCAAAATTAATTATCCTAAAATTTAATGTGAAAACGAGCCTAACAAAAACTCACAAAATTTCTGATCAATCAAGACATAACAAATGGGAATACAAATTTCAAGATTTCAAAAAACAAACTTTTTACAAAAAAGTTCAAGAATGAAAACATATTATGAAATAATTCACTTTAATTAATCCATGCCATGCCAACCCTCTCGAAAATCAAACTCCAATAGCTGTTTGATCTCCCGGTCAAATTAAGTGCATGAGATAAACCAAACTGCTAAGCAATCTTCTCTTGATACAGCTGGTTTGACTTCATAGACAACTTTTGAAAAACATGGAGAGGTCTGTCAATCATTCATTCTTTTTCTCTCTCCTCTTTTTCTAATCAAACCTTGAATCTTTCCCCTCTTATTTCTTCAGATTTTGTTAGTACAGAATATTATAATTTATATATAGTGGGTGAAACTCTATCCTACAATCAATCTTCATTACAATAGAATATCATTGCAATACTTACACAATACAGAACTATGTCATAAAACATTACATCCATCTTCATCAGCTTCACTACTCAACGACCATTTGGAAGCTCTCTATCAATACCATCTAGAGAGGTGTCACTCTTATAGCAACAAATGAGGCTCATGAGCAACAAAGAAACAACCAAACGGACTCCCAACATTCTTGCCTTTCCTCTGCATCTCTCTAGCTATGTCTACAAGTTTATTACACGGTGCAAGAAACTGGGTACTATTTGTAGTGTTCGGATGCACATAGGTGGATCAACCCAAGCAAAATGACCACATGGACCACCTTCCTCCAAGTACAAAATACAAATATTTGTTTAAACTGTGCAAAGAAACTTCCTAAAAAGACTTTTTGGAAAAAGAAAAAAAATCCAACTGAAATAGAACAACCATAATCCATAATGTGTGAAAATGGATGAGTGACAATGGTCTGAATGCACATCTACTTTCATTAATTGCAAGAATATTGTTAAATTTCTAATGGAATGCAAAGTTATACCGCATAATTATCGCAAACCCTAAACCTCCTCTCAACGTTTAGGTATGTCCATGAGGTCTTTATCGCTGCCCCTTGACCATAGTAGTAGACTTTTTCTATTTTCAGCTCTGTTTGCTATCTTTTTCTTCCTCTTATACGAAGACGAAGGTAAGCCAACATCGATTTAACGCCAAAGGAGTGGGTTTTTACAATTCAATCCCTGTAAGAATCACGTGCAAATCGTGTGTTGGGTTTTCAGATGATAGATCGAACGGACGTTTGAAACTGATGTACATTACATCGTTTTTAAGACATTCAGTGTGCAAATTAAGAATCTTTATCTTTCATGGCAAATTAACATTTCGAGCATCTTTACTGCGATTAGCCATTGAAAGTAATGGGTAGCTCATTAATCATTTGGATAAACTCGCCTTGGTTACTGCTCTCAATTGTACACTACAAAAGGAAGATTTTGCCCTAGAAAAAATTTCCTCAAAAAATATTAAAAAATCATCGATAAATATGATTTGCCTAGAAAGAAATTTGCCAAAAAATTCCTTGTGGTATGTTCGATGTTTTTTTTTTCTTCGGTAAAAGTTANATTATTAAAAAATCATCGATAAATATGATTTGCCTAGAAAGAAATTTGCCAAAAAATTCCTTGTGGTAAAAAGTTATCGACGTTTTTTTTTTCTTCGGTAAAAGTTAACTTACAAAAGTGACACTTTAATCACTACAGTATACCAAAGGGCCTTTGGTCCAATGGTACTTCTTGTCTTATAAAAATTTTGCCTTCTTAAGATCAAAAGTTCAAATCCCCTTCTCCCTCCCAAAAAAAAAATATTACAGTACAATGGTCTATAATTATAAAAACGCCATGAATTAAAACCAATTGAATANCAAATTAAGAATCTTTATCTTTCATGGCAAATTAACATTTCGAGCATCTTTACTGCGATTAGCCATTGAAAGTAATGGGTAGCTCATTAATCATTTGGATAAACTCGCCTTGGTTACTGCTCTCAATTGTACACTACAAAAGGAAGATTTTGCCCTAGAAAAAATTTCCTCAAAAAATATTAAAAAATCATCGATAAATATGATTTGCCTAGAAAGAAATTTGCCAAAAAATTCCTTGTGGTATGTTCGATGTTTTTTTTTTCTTCGGTAAAAGTTAACTTACAAAAGTGATACTTTAATCACTACAGTATACCAAAGTGCCTTTGGTCCAATGGTACTTCTTGTCTTATAAAAATTTTGTTTTCTTAAGATCAAAAGTTCAAATCCCCTTCCCCCTCCCAAAAAAAAAATACTACAGTACAATGGTCTATAATTATAAAAACGCCATGAATTAAAACCAATTGAATAATCAATTAGGTTTATGATATATTAGAAAAAATAATCGACCATCCCCTTTGTGATAAGAGGGGAAGGTGACGACTATATATATATATAGTAAAAATACAAAAATATCTCATGATCCATAGCATAGCGAACAATTCTATTTCACGTATAATAAATCATATATAAGTACATATTTGAAGAAAAAACAAATCGTTTTTTAGTTGATCGTAATGTTGTTGTACAGAAAGTTTTGCATATCATATTCGAAACATACAACTCTGTTGTGTGGGAAAAAAAAATGTTGTAATATTTCATGCAAAGGAGTCCTTTTTTTTAGTTGTGATTAAAATATAAGTAAATGGTTAACATGGCTATGGTGATTAAAATATAAATAAATAGTTAAAATATTTACTATAATCAAAATATAAGTGAGTGTTAAAATATTTATAGTGATTAAACTATAAATTATCCCAGACCCAAAAAAAAAAACTATAAATTATAAAATTAGCCGTTGGATCATAGCTCTAAATAATTTAAGTCATTATTGTGTTTTTGTATTCAAAGGGTGGTTTAAATGAAATTAGGAGATTAAAAAATTTATTGTGATTAAAATATAAATTATAAGATTAGTTATTGAGTCAAAATCCTAAATAATGTGGACCGTTTGAGGTGGAGGCTATTTGTTTAACGGTTAAAGATATTTGGATTAACTTATTCGTACATCGACTAATCCTCTCTCCGATTTATAAAAAAAATAAGTCATCCATATTAGAATTAAAATATTCATGAAAGATAAATTCTTTCGTGACCTTATTTCAAAAAATTACTAAAATTCGAATTTAATACGACTCAATTTAACAATTCGTCCCGATTACCGTTTAGACTAATTGGAAAGGGGTGAAGGTGCAGGCTATTTGCAGTCTTAATCTTAGACGACGGTGCCTACGTCCTATATCGCTGAGCTTGCAATCCAGAAGTAGGTAAACGACGGTGACTATGTCCTATAAAGCTGAGCTTGCAATATTCATAGTAGACAGTAGTATCTCAAGACTCACTCACCACACAACTAGCAGTCCTTGAGCAAGGTCTCTCTCTCTCTCTCTCTCTCTCTCTCTCTCTCTCACACACACACACACACACAATGTGGTCTTACACACTTGTAAACTAATTTTTCTGTGTTTTAGCACAATAATAAAGTTGTTTCATTATGAGAGCATCTGGAGTTTGAGTCTCGAAAATAACCCTCTATGTATATACTCCCAGTTCTTGCAATGGTAAAAATCTTGTGAATTGGACCATCTTATAGTGAATACTGCTTAGTCTGCTTTTAGGTTTAGAGAATGGAAGGCCATGTATTATGTTTTGAAAAGAAACTCTCGGCAACTGACGTTTCACGTAATCTGGAGATACCAAATTGGGCACTTGACTTACCTGCTGGAAATGAGATCATGCATGTACTGGACCCAAATGAAGAGAACACCTGGGAGTTTATATGTTCAACAAGGAGCAGTGGTAGACGCTTGATGACATATCAATGGCACAATTTTGCAGAGAAAAAGAAACTTATGCCTGGTGATGTACTCCGATTGCATCGGTCGATGATCAGAAATGTGTATTTCATGGAGCTTGAACGCCATAGCATCCGACTCTTTGGGGTCACTGTATACATCAGTTGAAGTTGGATATAGAAATACTAGAGCTGGATATGATTGCTTTGACTTATCCATGAACGTTATTTGGTTATCTTAATGAATTCTTCTTTTTTTTTTTTTTTTGAAAATTTATGAGTATGTTGGTATGTATTAAAAATTATGTATTATCATTGTGATGTTATATTAATGTTCCTCTTCTGGAAAGATTTCAATGACCTAAATTGATACTTTTGGTTGACCTTATATTATAATCTTTTTTTTCTAATTAAGGGGCCCTTGTCATGGGGGTGGTGGTGGTGGTTGTGGTGAAGATTGTGATGGTGGTGGTCATGGTGATCAGATTTCATCGAATTCAATTATATTATGGAAAATTTGGCAGCAAATATGGAAGTTATAAAAAAATTGTAAAAAAAATGGGAAAAAATTCCTAGGAGTAAAACAAAAATCAGAAACCTACTGTAATTATCATGTAGCATTTGGACCATTCAAGAGGGGATATCATACATCACTGACACAGGCTTATTAGGTATATGACCCTTCAGCCTCACCTGGGTTGTGCAAAGGACATGATCTCCTCAATGCAGGGCGTTTACTGATGTTGCCCAGGCAAGGGCTAAGGAAAGAAAGAAAATTTTTTTTTCTTCTCTTTTTATATTCAACGAGTCCCATTTGAGGCATGTGCAACAATCAAAATTTTGTTTTGAAATAATCAATACAACCAAATTGTTCTTGTTTTTAAAGAGTCTAAAATGAATTAATGATGCAATCAAAATGCCAATAAATCGAGATTTTTCAAAACATTTCGAGAAGTTTCAGTATATTTCGACTAATGTTTTGGAAATAAATTCTTAATTTTTTATTCGTTTCTATTTTGCCTCTAAAACATTTTCAAAATATTTTGGAAGTGATTCCGGTTCCTAGCTAGGTATTTCTACATGTCTTTGTTTTGTGTTTACTTTTGATTTTCAAATGTGATAAATCGGGATCGAATTGGATATGTTTGTTTGATTAAAGATTGTGATGGTTGTACGAAGTGTGGTGGTGGTGATAGTGTGAATTTGGATTGTGGTGCGTGGTGGTTGTAATTCAGTGTTAAAAGCGTAGAAGAAGAACAAATGAGAAATAAACAAAAAAAACTCATTTCCTTTGATCAAAGGAGATAAGGTCATGGTTTTTATTGTAAAGATGATGAAAAACTTGACGATCCGAAAGAATTATCTTTTTATCACCTGACTGTCATGTCAAACTGCACTTCCATGCACGTAAGCAATTCGTCACCCATAGCTCACATTACTAAATCTATATCTATACTATTTCTAAAAAACTATTAAACCCAAAAATATTTTTTGTTATCATTACCCTCAAACAATATTATTAGGATTATTTTATCATAGCATAAATACATAACAATAGCCTTCAATTAGTAAACCTATCTCATTGTGCTTTCAATGACGGTGGTGCAAAGTATGCACCGGTTGATCTAAACTAGACAACCGTTAGACTTCTACAATNTTTTTTTTTTTTTTTTGAAAATTTATGAGTATGTTGGTATGTATTAAAAATTATGTATTATCATTGTGATGTTATATTAATGTTCCTCTTCTGGAAAGATTTCAATGACCTAAATTGATACTTTTGGTTGACCTTATATTATAATCTTTTTTTTCTAATTAAGGGGCCCTTGTCATGGGGGTGGTGGTGGTGGTTGTGGTGAAGATTGTGATGGTGGTGGTCATGGTGATCAGATTTCATCGAATTCAATTATATTATGGAAAATTTGGCAGCAAATATGGAAGTTATAAAAAAATTGTAAAAAAAATGGGAAAAAATTCCTAGGAGTAAAACAAAAATCAGAAACCTACTGTAATTATCATGTAGCATTTGGACCATTCAAGAGGGGATATCATACATCACTGACACAGGCTTATTAGGTATATGACCCTTCAGCCTCACCTGGGTTGTGCAAAGGACATGATCTCCTCAATGCAGGGCGTTTACTGATGTTGCCCAGGCAAGGGCTAAAGAAAGAAAGGAATTTTTTTTTTCTTCTCTTTTTATATTCAACGAGTCCCATTTGAGGCATGTGCGACGATCAAAATTTTGTTTTGAAATAATCAATACAACCAAATTGTTCTTGTTTTTAAAAAGTCTAAAATGAATTAATGATGTAATCAAAATACCAATAAATCAAGATTTTTCAAAACATTTCGAGAAGTTCCGGAATATTTCGACTAATGTTTTGGAAATAAATTCTTAATTTTTTATTCGTTTCTATTTTGCCTCTAAAACATTTTCAAAATATTTTGGAAGTGATTCCGGTTCCTAGCTAGGTATTTCTACATGTCTTTGTTTTGTGTTTACTTTTGATTTTCAAATGTGATAAATCGGGATCGAATTGGATATGTTTGTTTGATTAAAGATTGTGATGGTTGTACGAAGTGTGGTGGTGGTGATAGTGTGAATTTGGATTGTGGTGCGTGGTGGTAGTAATTCAGTGTTAAAAGCGTAGAAGAAGAACAAATGAGAAATAAACAAAAAAAACTCATTTCCTTTGATCAAAGGAGATAAGGTCATGGTTTTTATTGTAAAGATGATGAAAAACTTGACGATCCGAAAGAATTATCTTTTTATCACCTGACTGTCATGTCAAACTGCACTTCCATGCACGTAAGCAATTCGTCACCCATAGCTCACATAACTATATCTATATCTATACTATTTCTAAAAAACTATTAAACCCAAAAATATTTTTTGTTATCATTACCCTCAAACAATATTATTAGGATTATTTTATCATAGCATAAATACATAACAATAGCCTTCAATTAGTAAACCTATCTCATTGTGCTTTCAATGACGGTGGTGCAAAGTATGCACCGGTTGATCTAAACTAGACAACCGTTAGACTTCTACAATTAACTTCTCTTTAAGAACTTTGCAATTTACTGTCTTCCTTCCATTTGCATTTGTCCACTAATAAATTGAAAGATTTGCAAATGCATCTATATTCTATATATTATTGGGTGGATGATTAGAATCCTCATTTGACACTTGGTGCTAGACTCACAAGATTTATGTTCCATGCTAATTTGTTGTATTTGTATTTTTACTCAATAATAAATTTCCTCATAATTTATGTTTCCATGTTAATTTGTTGTATTTTACTTCTTAAACATCTTATATCTCCCTTGCATAATGGAATCTAAGATCAAACTTACCATTGTGGTGCAATTGAATTCTCACTGGCCACGACAAAAATGAATCCACGTATCTACCCAAAACCTATTGGTAACTAATATAGTTTTATCTTTTGACTTATTATCTATTGTCTTTTTGATCAAATCGAACAATACGATTACATCATTTTTAGTTTTTGGTCGATGGGTGAATGTTAAAGCCTGAAAGTGATTTACTTTGTTTTCATGTTTCAATTATGTATATTTCTAAAGAGAATTATGAGAACTGTAGAGAATTTTTTTCATGTTATTATAAAGAAGATTTTCTATTTCAGATGGTGTGCTTTTGTATTTATCATCTTAGGTTATTTCTGTCATGCTAATTGTGTTGGCTTGGCGAATAGATTGGAAAAATTGTCATGCTAACATGCTTACTAATGTGTCTGCCTTGTTCTAGGAAAGATTGAAAAAATAAAAGTAATGCAAGAAAAAAAAAACTCTACGAAATAATCATATTTTTATCACTTGCATTACTTTTTCCTTATTCCTTATAGGAGGTAAAGGATTTTAAAAAAAATAACTTCTACAAGCATCATAGAGAAATTTTACAAAAGTTAACTTCTAATTTCATGTCAAAAAAATTTAGTGATGCTTCGTTTTTTCTGATTGATTATATACATCATTTTTCTCCTCTAATAGTATTTATTGTGTCATTGTTTAGAGTGACATAAGTGAGATAGTTCAGGATGTTGATGGAGGTCCATAACAAATTTTGTGCAATTTTTATACTTTGAAGATATTTGGAATGCAGTTGGTTTTATTAGTCTAACTGTTTGACCCTTGGCCCTTCCTTATCCGTTTGAGAAGAAAATTCACCTTGTATATACATTTTTTTTCCTTGATTATTATTATATATTTTATCTTCTCAAAAAAATTCACATGCAGAACACGTGAGCATTAACTAGTACATATATAAACTGGTAGTTAAAATAATCTACGATGGTCAAATATAAATAGATAATTAAAATATTTATTATGACTAAAATGTTAGTGGTAAAATATTTCTTATAATTAAAATATAAATTATAAGATTAACAGTTTACCAAGAGGTCTTTGGTCCAATAGTACTCTTTATCTTGTAAAAGTTTTATCTTCTTGAGGTCAAGGGTTCATGTCCCCTTCCCCTCCAAAAAAATAAAAAAAAAAGTTATATAGATGTGCGCTTTCAAATTTTTGTAATGGAACTGTATATATGCACAAGGTATAAAACATTGGTTACTAACCATCCATGATAATTAAAAAAAAAAAAAAGAATAACAGTTGGATCGTAACTCTAACAAATCTAAATCATTATTGTGTTTTTATATTCAAGAGATGGTTTAAATGTAATTGAGAGATTAAAATATTTATTATGATTAACATATAAATTATAAAATTAGTTATTAGGTCAAAATTTTAAACGTTTGAACCGTTGTTTTGTTTTTATAGTAAGGAGGTGGAGGATTGTGTTTTAGTAAATAGATGTCTCCCTCTCTCACATGCTTAATCTTACACACTATGAGAATCTAGAAGGGGACATTCATAGTTGACGACGGTGACTACATCCTATAGCAGATAGTACTCTCAAGACTCACCTCACAACTAGCAGCCCAAGAGCAAAGTCTCTCTCTCTATGATCTGCCCTCTCTCTCTCTCTCTATCGCACACACACACACAGACAATGTATTCCTCAGACACTTGTAAATTGATTCTCATTTTTTTGGCGCAACAATATATAGATTTCTCCCTACATACAGGATAAGACTATATTATATACACCCTTCTTAGATTTTGTAGTGCTGGAAGTTTCATTCATTAATTGGACCATCATTTAGTGAATATTCCTATAAATTTTTTTATTCGGTACCGTAGTCAAATTCGACTATAACATGTAAACATGACTTTGACTTTTTGCTTACCAATTGTTTCTAAAACGTATAGAGTTGGATGATGAGTGTACAAAGATTTTAAGGAAGATCAATCCACCAAGATGATGTTCTAAATCTTTTCATTATTTTTTTTCTAATTGAAGTTACTGCTCTTGATAACGGTCGAGACAAGAACAAGACGGTCCTCTCCTGCGATTCTTAATCCATGAGTGCTTCACTGAGGTAAAATTTTCTTCTCTTCTTGAATTCAACATTTACTCCAGTTAGATTTTCTCAAGTTTATTTGAGTTTTAAATGCTTCTTTGCATCAGTCATATTCTATGTTCTTTGTTATTTGAATTTTAGATGCATTCTGGTTTTTCTGGACAGACTTTCTTCGTTTCAATCGGGTTTATGTCACATGTATTCTCTAACATTCATATATGCATAGGATTGTTGTTTGTCTTTCATCTCTTGAATTATTATAGGTCATTAAGTTGGATTCTTTGTGCTATAGATTCTTTTTTTTCTGCTCCTTATTTTACAGATTAACTTTATCTTTTCAATTCCAAGCTTATTTCAGTTATTTTTTTGATACCTATAGTGAAGGGGCTGACCCCTATTATTACACGCGTTATGACATTAAATGAGTCTACGTAAGATTGACAAGACAAGGCACGTGACGGGGATATCAGCTATTCGGTCAAATGATCCTGGCCGAACTAACCAATATAGTTCGGCGAAGAGATGAAAGAGTTTGGCTGGTAACCGAACAGATCAAAGTGCTCGACTCTCGTTAAAGATCGAGCTGTTTGGAACAGTAGATAGAAGGATAAAGATAAGCCTTTAACTTAAGTATTTTTTAAACAAATTAACAAAATTGTAGATGACAAGAGGAATTGTTGGAGAAATATCAGCAACTTCTCAAACTAAATCACTAAAATGAAGGAAGGTGTGTCACCTTGAATCATAAATTACGGAAACTCTAATGGAATAACTATCTATAAAAAACAGAAGAAACCAAGGTGAAAGGTACGTTAAACTCTCCTTATCTTCTAGCAAACGTTTTTATTCCAATACTGACTTAAACATCGGAGTGCCTTCGATCGAAGCACTTTAATCTTAGGCAGTTTGTTCGTTTTGCAGAACGGAAAAATTGGGAGATCAAATTCAGAGATATTCCTTACCAAAAAGATTACATCAAATTCCACGTAAAAAATATCGTTAATTTTTTGCCTCCTACATATAGTTATACCTATATCCACTCACCATCAAACACTCATTGTACGCACACACCATATGCCATTCCATGTCCTACGCAAACCCATGAAACAATCATTTAACACTACCGTACACTACACTACACTACACTTAGGGATTTTGATAGCCTATCAATCTTATTTGAATGAACTGGTTTTTCCCTCTCTGTCAGGGTGCACACTTGAGTTTTCTACATCTCAGCACACACTCTTTGTTAATGCTATCAAGTTGCTACACTGTGTTTTTTATTATTTATGTTATGCATGCAGACATTCAACGTCTCTTTTCAATGGAGTTGAGTTTTGGATTGATTCCCATCTCTTCTGCATATATCTAAATGTTATCAATTTTTTGTTTCACTACTGGTAGGTATTTCTACCACAAATTTTAAACTCATGGTTGGACAATGATTTGGGCATGGTATTGAAACTTTTAAATATTTGTTGATGAAGAAAACAGTGCTTTGATATGGAATCCTTTACTTTTTAAGCTTCTATTCAATTAATTCTTTTTGTCCTATAAAATTGCCGAGGAGTTCAAAAGTAAATTTTTTGAATGCTTGTATATCTTCTATTCTTATCAATTATAATTTTTTGAATATGCCATTGTAAATTATTAGAATCTTCAGTTTTTTTTTTCAAATTTTATTGTTCTGTCTTGTTTGGATTTTAGTTTGGAGTATAATCCAACGATTTCTTATGGGTCACATTATTGTTTGGAGATGCGTCTACATTTTTACATACGTATTATTGAATTTATCTACTTGAAATGCCTTGAATTATTGTCTTGGTAATAATTTGTATAGCCATTCGAGTGTTTTTACTGTACACATTTGTTAGTACGTGTTAAAATTTCATAGAAAAACAAATTTATATTTTTCAAACCACATTATTATGTAATTAGGTACAGGAAAAAATCTGCACAATGCAAAGTTTAGTATTAGTTATTGGCAATGCTAGCAAGACTTGACCGTAGATATGTTTTGTGAAAAAAAACCCATCATAATTCAGAGAGCAAAAGTTAAAATATAATCAAAATCTTCTATTTGGTGAAGCCTTATGGTGTGTATAGTCTTGGTCTTTCATAATTTGTATGAGGCCAAAATAATAGGCAATGCAGCATATAATATAGAATTTGGCATTTGACTATGTTACCCATTTTTTTTTTTCAGTATCATATCTCTATTTATTATATTTGTGAATTTTTTTATCATTATTGTGATACTAAAAAAAATAATAAAAATAGTTATCATAACAGTGATACAAGTATTCACAAATATGATAAAAACACACACAAATCACCCATAAAAGTGATAATTTTTTTTGAACTTAAAAAAAGTGGTAAAATTAGTTACCACAAATGTGATAAATTCTTTGGTTGTAAAATAACCTATAAAAGTGGTAAAAATATCATTTGAAATAGTAAATTGTAGAGATATGATAATAGAAGATTTTTAATGGTACAATAGTCAAATTTTAGAATTTGGGGAAAGTTGCATGAAATCATTTAACCGTAGGATTCCAAAATTCCCTAATATTGATGATAGCTTAATAAAATAGAAAAATATATCGAGCAATCAAATACTTTGTTAAGATTGTATATGTGAAAATAATGCAAAGATTTTGTTAGGCTAAAGACTTAAATTTAAAAATGGTTCACGTATAACACACATATGTACACCAATTAATTATTTGAAAAGCATGTTAAATATTATACCCTCTGAAAGGAGAGATTATGCACCAGCAAAGGAGATATGAATATGTGGAAAAAGAGCAATTTCATCCTCTATTTTGATATGTTTTTCCTAAATTAATTTTTTTTTCTTATTAAAAAAAATTGGTATCATATTTCTATTTATCAAATTTGTGGTCATTTTTATCATATTTGTAAGTACTTTTACCATTATTATGGTACTTAAAAAATAGTAAAAATAATTACTACAATAAAAGTAAAAACACCTACAAATGTGGTAGATTTGTTTTGTACCAAAAAAATTAATAAAAATAATTACTGTAAATGTAATAAAAATACCCACAAAAATAATAAAAATATTCACAAAAATAATTAATTTTTTAATTATAAAAATATGTATAAAAATTATAAAAATATCTATTAAAATAATAAAAATTAAAACTACAATATCAAATTTATTTCTTCGATACAATGGTCAAGTCCACGGATGATTTCATTGAATGGCTGGTTATGACCTGCCATGATAAAAATGAAAAAGTAATTCTAACGCAATGATAGTGTTCGTGTGGTGTGGTGTGATTGTGAAAGGCGAGTCAAATTAATATTAACAAAAAGACAAAAAACATGCATTTTTTTTTTTGAAATGATAAAACTAGGTAGAGATATCATTCACCTATGAAAAATATGATTACAATAAAAAGATAATAAAACCTTAAACTCGAAAAGGAGTCAGCGCACCCAAGTCAATGGGATTGAGTTTGATGCAACCTTGGCTGCAGCCAAGGACATGCATGTTCCAAAAAAAAAAAAAAGGACATGTATGTTCAAAGGTAAATAAAAAGTTGTTAAGAAAAACTATTTTAAAAATGTCGAGAGGGGATGGGGGTATTTGGATCATCATGGAAGAATTAGATTGAATTAGATTTGAATTTGAATTCAATCAAATCCAATATAAAATGGTCCGAATTAGAGGATTATAAAGTTCGAATTCAAATCATATCCTATCTTTAGATAAAAATCATTTGATGAGATAAAATATACTAAAATGACTAATGTACCTTTATGTAAAAAAAATATTATTCAATCATATACCATGTTTGAAATGAAATGAAAAAAAGTTCAATCCATTAGGATTGTCTTATTTAGGAAAAATATAAATCAATAAATTATGCATTTTGACAAAATATTGCAATAAATATTTTGTTCATTTATTTAATTTAATTTGTACAATACACTTTTAATCACAAAAATCATATGCATCATGCAATAATAATAATAATAATAATAATTTCCAACACAAACGCATAATTGTAATCCGAATATTATGCTTGTACATAAAAAAGACTGTGGTAGACAAAAAATTTCTATTTTACAGTCATTCATACACAACGTAAAACATGTTGCTTTAATTAAAATGTTAATTTTTTTCAAACGGATGAGCATAGAATTTTTAAGATCTTAAAAATTTTAGATGTAATGAGACTCAACACCACATAACAAATCTAATTTTTTAATGAGACTCAAACCCATATTCACAAACATATGGGTTACCGTGTGTTTGAGTTCCAGATGCTTCTTATCTCAAAAAAAAAAAGTTTCAGATGCTTCGACTTCAGTATCAGACAAAGAGAAAAGAGTGAGATAGAGAGAGAGAGAGAGAGAAAGAGAAGCATCTGAAAAAATTTATCTTCTTTTCTCTCTATCTTCCCAAACAAATCGAGATGGGTTACGGTGGAGAGCATCTCTATCTTCTTCCCTCTCTATCTTCCCAAACAAATCGAGATGGATTACCGTGAAGAACATCTCTATCTACTATGCACAAATCTGATAATTCCATGGAAAAATCAAAGTCGATATGAAGCGCCAAAGATCGACCATATGAAGAACATGTGTTCCAAAGACAGAGAGATTGATACACGGAGGTAAGTCATTTGACTGTGGAGGGTATTTTTGATTTTTTAAATGTAATCCTATTTCACAATTCTAAATCCCACACAACAGGAGGGTTTGTTCAATGGTTTGCAAAGGGGATTATCAGCTTCAAAACCTACAGTTTGAGGAATTCAAAACCAAGAATAATCACATGCCAAAAAATTACTCAAACTAGGGATAAGTGGACCACATTCACAATTTTAATCCAATCTCCCCCAATCCTTTGATCCAAACACCACCTCAAAGGAGTCAAGTCCGCTAAGGGGGTAACCCTGTGATTGAAAACTCGTAAAAGAAGTTGAATTGATAGAAATAATATATACAATGCGACTCATTATCACAATTATTAAAAAAAATCCTAAAGGACCTATTTTTCTGCTCATTCTTAGCTATGACAAATGTGCATATTTAATATGATGGTAACCTTGAATAAGATTAAGGCAAGAATACTGCTACAAGGTATTGTACACTTGTGCCCTTAGATGACTCACCTAAGTGGGAGTAATTGTGAGGTCGCAACTATGAGAATTAGATTAATCTTTAGTAACTCTTATAAAAATCAAGATCAAGTGTATGGTCATTAATAGTACTAACTAGAGAATTTTGACCAACATCGATACTGTGTATGACATATTGAATTCTGGTTCAAATGATCTATTTCAAGACCTAGTTCATTATGATACGTCATAGGGAAATTGTCAACACTAAGTGTGATTCAAGTCGAAAGACACTTACAACCATTATACAGTATTATAGTTGCCCAAACTTTCTATATATAATTTCCTATATAATAAAATACATATTTGTATGCATGAGATATTTCAAAATTTTAAAAACTTGTAGGGGATTGTTAGACTAAAGAGAGAGCTTTTAAAACTTTTCATTTACTAATTTTATTTTGAATTGATTTATAAGAATTTAAATTGGTATTAATGAATTGATAAGATTGTACTTTTCAAATTTGTTTACTAAATGTTATATCTCAAATAATGAGCCAAAATCTTATGTATTGAATATTTGGTGAAAATTAATAGACCTCATTGATCCAACCATTCACATTAATTTGTGATACAAAATTTTATAAATAATTTAATAAACATAACATTATTATAAATATTCCTCCGAATGAATTTCTTGAATTCCAGATCAGTCACATGACTGGTTTTATTGGGCTATTAAACTCTAAATAGCCCTTTTAAGTTGTAACGTTACAGCCATTATGGGGGCTAACAAATATCCAATGTAGTGATGGATATAAATAGCATCTTGGTGGCCAAAATTTGGATCAATCACCACCTTTTTCCAATTAGCTTTTGGCTTGCTTTCCACCCACACACGCAAGATTCTTATTTTAATATTATTTTATTCAGGTAATTAGATTTAATTCAAGCTCATCTCTTCTTTTCAATGGACGTGACTCCTGAATAACTACTACTGTGAGTATATGAGTTGAATCTTAGAGCCGCTTGACACATCTGCATTAGGAGAGTGTTTGCATGCCTAGTAGATCTAATATGCCATCTCTTTCTAATTACTATATTTTCCAGGGTAAAAAACATAAATGGTCCTGAACTTTGCATAATGTTTTAAATTGGTCCCTAAAATATAAATTATTTCAATGTAGTCCATGAATTTTATATTTCTTTTCGATCACATCATTTCGTCTGGTTAAGCTGTTAAAACATACAGAGAGACGAGCAGGTGTCTTTAACCTGATTCAGTCTGGGGACAAAATAGGAAGCACATGTTTATGTTGTTTTGGCGCTTAATTTTCCCTCCGCTCCATGTCCCTGGTGCAGCACATAAGCAAACTCTTCTGCCAACAAAGCATCGACTGGGCATGAGAAAAAGAGAAAAGTGAGAGGAAACATAGATATTGTTCGTGATTGTGGGAGAAGGGCAGTTATGAAGACCTCTTCGACAGATCAAAACCCGAGAAGGAGGTTCCTTATTTGTCACATTGCAATGGTGAGTTTCATCTACCAAAACTATTTAAATTGTTCGTAGTATTTACACAGAACCACTTAAAGCTGTAGAATTTAGTAATTTCAGGGTGGAGGTTGTGGATTCTTTGCTTGGTTCGATCCCCTATGTGTTCATGCGCATGCCAAATAATCCCAGAACTACTGAATAAAGTTTCGGCAGCAGAGAACCAACTAAGAAGACAAAATAAAAGAGAGAATTTTTGTGGAGTGCACTGTTAATTTTCTGGGTGATTGTATGGGTTGTATGCATTTATAGCCATGATGAAGTTGGAACAAGCAATACCGATTTTCAACTAGGATTAGGTGTGATATCGGATTAATCTGTACATTGTGTCGGTTAAAGTTTTGACTAAAGTTGCACATTGTACTCTCAAACTCTGGTGTGTAATGTAATTTTGGAATTCCCAAAAGTTATTCTGTAAAAGTGCTTTGACAAGTTGCTGTTGGGGGTTTAAAATTTTCAATTCTTATTATCCCCTGTTACAATAACATTACTATAACCTGTAACATGTCAACCTCCATCCAGCTAAGTCAAGAAATAAAATTTAAACAATCCAATTACAAGCAGTGGATTTCATCCATCAAAAACAATGGATTCCATCCATCAAAAGTAGAGGATTCCATCCATCCATATCCTTTACAAGTACTTCATCCATAGGGTGTTGAGCTAAAAACCCCCCACTTTGATCCCAGGTTCAAAAATAACACTTTCTCCTACAAAAAACCAACAAAAAAAAATACTACCACAAACACCAAAGATCACTTGCTCCCACTACCTATTACAGACTGAGTTTTTTTCGTCTCTTAAAACTTCTTGCAATGATGATGTTGTGATCACCCTTTTTCCCCTCCACCAAAAATATCTAATGGTTCATGATCTGATAACACATCAGCTTCATCTAATAGTGTAGACACATTTGGTTTCTCAGTATTTGTGTCTTGCTTTACAACATTTTCACCTAGGGCACCCCACTCAGCTGTGTGATCTACATATGTGTCAAATAAGGCCTCATCAGCCATTGCATTATCAATATCATAGACTTTGTCCTCACTTGACATATTTGTGTGATCACTTTCTATATCTGTACGTATCATCTTCAGTGTTAATTCCTTCTTCGGCTATTGTATCTTCAGTTACTGTCCTATGTTCTACCTATTTTTAATCACTTTGTTTTTTGGACTCTATGTTAACATCGACAAAATATTATTGTCACTTTTTAAAAACCTCAACTTTTCGTCAATATCTATCACTTATTTTATGGATAGACATCTTATCAGGGTTACAACAATCGAACATTCAAGGAGGTTTACACTTGAATTTGCCTTCATAATGCATTTCTATACTAAAAAATGTCGAGTCAAGACCTAACACACAAATATTGAAAAATGTTAACATTACTCACAAACAAAGCATTGAATAAAAAAATAACAATAACACATTATTTTAAGAATTACTCTTACAATAAAAAAATAAGAAAGAAACAACATAAATTTAAACCATTGTGGAATACATAATACAATAACACACATGCATTTAACGATCACATAAAATATTCTGGTAAATGACCACTTTAATTGCAGATGCATTTGACGATTAAAACAAGATAACGATCACTCAAAGGTTTGATCAGGACGGAGCACGTCATCCACAGCCCTCGCCAACCAATCCATGCTTGGGGGAAGAGGACATAGAGCCAATAAGATTTCTCCCCCTTTTAACCGATGGATGCATGAAATGACTTAAATGTCAGATGAAAGACACATGATCGCCTCTCCGTTCGGTTTAAGAGCTTAACCAAAAAGAAGAATGTGATTGAAACGAAACATAAAGTTTAAGGATTAAATTGAAATAATTTATTGTTCATGGAGCAATTTAAAATATTATGCAAATTTCAAGGACTATTTATATTTTTTTACCCTATTTTCTATAGTATATTGTTAATTTTATTATGTTTGAATTACATCTATATAATAAAATAGCTTATAATTTAAATCTCAAAAGATAAACAAAATGACTTTTGTTATTCGCGGTTGAGATCACTTTAAATTTTACTTTAAAGTTAATTTAACGGCTAATATTAACACCCTAAATTTAATAAAAAAAAATAGACTCCCTAAGGGTGTGTTTAGAATAACTTTTTAAAAGTATTTTTAAAAATTACATCTCATAAATACTTAAAAAAAAAAAATAGTATTTGAAACTACCCCACCACACCACCCTACCCCACCATCGCCAACACCACCGCCACTATCGTCGTTGCCACCACCACCACCGCTGCTGCCATCACCACCGCCACCACCACAGTCATTACCACCCACCACAACCACCACCGTCTCCTACCACCAGCACTGTCGCCCACCACCTCTCACCCTCACTACAAATCGATGCTTAAATTCTTTTATCTCTTCTCTATATTTGTAATTTTATTTTGGATATAAATACAAATATATTTATTGTTTATTATTTTTTATTACTCTGTACCTTCAGACACAGGTAATAACTATGTTATTATATTGTATGTTTATGGATTCCATTAACTAGAGTTTGTGCTAATTTTCATTAATATCATACAAGTAATCCGCAAAGAAATTAATCTCTATTTTATGATCTATAATGATCAATTACTTCAATCAATTATAACAATTTGTTAAAAAATATAACTTAAGCCTTAAAAAGTGATAATTTTCTATAAGATACTACTTTTTTTAACTGTATTAATATTATCCTTCTCTCTTTATACAACTAGTTTGACCTCATAGATACCTCATTGAAAGCATATAAAATATGTCGGTTGTTGTGAAATCGAAAAAACACTAACAAAATATAAAAAGAGTAATGCATACAATATATTTAAAATAAGTCTTTCAAAAATTTAATAGATCAATGTGTTGATCTTGAGGATCACATTATACTTCTTCTTTCTCTTTTATTCTTGCCTTCGTTCTTGTAATGTATGCATCTTCGTACAAAAGTTGGAGGCCTTTTTATTGGCAAATGGGCAGAGGGCGGAGCTGAAAAATTTCAGCTGCCCAACCACCGTTACAACAAATTGCATTTAGTACGTAGTCAACCATTCCTACTAACATATTCTTGCCAACATTTACAACACTCCTCTTAAGATGACTACTAGTAATATACTGTTAGACACACAAATGCTATTTCATTAAAATCTTGCTAATAAAACCCAATGAGATAAAATCTGGAGGAAGGAAAAAGAGTACACCGTAAAAATTGTCATATATTTTCGATGTAGATGCTCCCCCTGATTAAATTTTTTTTTCCTTGATAAGAAGATCAATTGAGCTGGTCATAAACCTAACGCATTTCGATACCGTATATCAACTTTTTAAATGTTGATGAGGATAAATTTTTAGTAAATAGATTTGCAAAATTATTACTAAAACATATCTATTTTATTTCAATTTCACAACTTTACTGGAGTTCATGAGTATAGAAAAACTTTGGTGATATATAATTGGTTCTATTACCTTTAGTAAATCCTCTCTCGATATATGCAATACAAGTAACATTATCTTCGTACATCGTTATTGATGAATCTATAGTTGAAGGGAGTCCACATATACTTCGAATGTGATGGACTATAGATCTTAGTTATACACATTCACAGCTTGCTTTATGGAGTGTCAGTATCTCAAAATGATTAGAGGATATAGCAATCAAAGTTTTATTTTGTAAATTGCTATGAGATTGTTATATCACTACTTGTGAATGCATACCTCATTTGTGAATGAGTCTTGTGAGGATCAAAGAGATATCTAGAAATATGAAGGATTTCTGGAAATTATAAAACTGATCTGAAGTTTTCAAAATTGCTATGGAAATTATAAAACTGATCTGAAGTTTTCAAAACTTTCACGAACAATATATAATATTCAAGACTTACCGTTCTTTAACTTACTTCAAAATTCTTTCGAAACACGAAAGAGTCTTTCCTTAAATGATTAGACTCATGCTGATAACATGTTGTAAAATGGATAGAATATTAATAAAATATAAAAAAAGCAATGCACAAAATATAATTAAAATAAGTTCTTTAGAAACTTAATATGTCAATATGTAGATCTTCACAATCACACTATTCTTTTTTTTTTTTTATCTTTTATTCTTTCCTTCATTCTTTTTTTCTTTGAGCATCTTCATACAAAAGTTGGAGACCTTTGTATAGGTAAACGGGCAGAAGGCGGAGTTAAAAACTTCCAGCAGCCCAACCACTACTGCAACAAAATGCATTTAGTAGTCAACAACCACTCCTACTGACATGTTTACAACGTCGGCCCCTTATTTGGCTTCATATAAGAGAAAATATTTGGTGCTTGGCAGGTATTATTTGCCGGTGCCAAGTGTGGTATAAATATAACGTGGTAGAATTGCCGATTATGACAAATGGAGAACCATAAAGTGGAGTGGTCCATTGAGGGACTGATCAAATTTTTTATTTTAAGATTAAAAGTTTGAGTCTTAGAATTCATATTTAGGGTCGATAGTTGACTACTATATTAGTCTAGTTAGATTCGTTTCTTAGAAATGTAATCGACACGGTCAAGAACCTCATAATCTCATTAATGACAATCTATCGAAGTAAAATCTAGACACTCTTTTTTGTCAAAATAGAGAAAACACACATGTCCTATACATTTTTTTTCTTTTGAGGTCTCTGTCAATCAGTCATTCTTTTTCTCTCTTTGTTATCCTGTAATCTTTCTTCTTCTAACCAAACCTTGAGTCTTTGCCCTTTAAATGGTGAGATTCTATCCCAAATAGTGCTATTCATGTTTTTTTTTTGAGGTCTCTGTCAATCAGTCATTCTTTCTCTCTCTTTGTTATCCTGTAATCTTTCTTCTTCCAACCAAACCTTGAATCTTTCCCCTTTGACTGGTGAGATTCTATCCCAAACCGTGTTTGAAAGTGGTTTACTCATTAATCACTTGGATAACTCGCCTCGGTTATTACTGTCAATTGTACACTACAAAAGGATGATTTTTCGCTAAAAAAAAAATCTTAGAATAAATTAAAAATTCGTCGATAAATATTATCGCCTAAATAAAGTTTTGTCAAAAAGTTCCTCATGGTTTGTTTGATGAATTTTTTTCTTTTAGTAAAATTTAACTCACAAAATTGACACTTTCATCACTGTAGTAGAATCATATGTAGTTCTTAAAAAACCATGAATTAAAACCAATTAGATAACCAATTAGGTTTTAGGATAAATTTCATCTATAGTCCCTTTGTTAGATCTAAATTTAATGACATTTTCTCCTAATTAAAAAATTTTTCTACACTCCATTTTGATTTGTACCGTAAAATCATTGGATGCTTGTAACTTTGTATTTGACAACTGAAAAATAAAGAATTTGACTAAATATTCTTTCAAAATGACGAATTTACCCTCTACTATGTTAATAGACTAAAATGCCTTGAGTGGACACTTTATAAACTTTAGTTTTTTTTTTGCTAAGGGGATGATATATTTATATCTATTGAAATTAATTTTGACACAAAATAAAATTATTCAACATAACAAGGTCAAAATTGCATACAAGCAAAGCAACATAAAAAAAAATTAATTTTAACATTTTACCAAAAAATAAGGTTAATTATAGTTATTTTCAATTGATCTCAATGCATTTTTATCATTTTAAAGCGTTGTATGATATCTTCATTATAAATACCATAAATAATATATATATTAAAATTAATGGCCACTGCATGAAGAGATGATGGCAGTTGTAATTATTATTTAGTGTTGCAATTTTTGGTTAGAATGAAATAGTAGTAGATTACTTCAATGAAAATATGATGTTTAATTCTATGAATGATATTTAAATAGTTAATATACATTGTCTATCCCCGCCCCCCCCCCCTCTCTGTGCAAAGAAAGAACGGCGGAATGACGGTGGATATGGTGGTTCACACATACGTTGTTGGTACGGTTTAGGTTTACTAAATAGGTAGGGTTAATTAGATCAAATCATAGTTAATAATTTAAGTTAATTGGGTATATATATATAGTACAAAATTTTAGTACATATAAAATATTGAAGAGTATTTTTGTAAAACAGCCCTCCCTGTTAATGTTGTAAATAGACAACTAACAAGAGTTATAAATAAAATTTCAAAACCATGAAGTTTAGTACGTAAAAAATATTGAAGGGTATTTTTGTTAAATAATGCTTATGGTTAACATCGTAAGCAAACAATAACTGACAAAGAATGTAATAAAATTTTAGAATTAAAAAAGGGTGCGAATGAAATTTGCCCTTAGGTTTATGACATATTAAAACAAAACATAGGGCCATCCCTTCGTTTTATGACAAGAGGGGAAGATGACGGCTATATATATAATGCGGAGGTAAAGTTGAGAAATCATGCAAAAATATCTCTTGATCCATAAGCAGTCAAACAACACGTTAACACGACACGAACTGAACATAAAATTAATACATCGAACATGAAAATAAACGAATTGATAGGTTAAAACGAGTCAACACATTTAAACACGAAAACAATTATGTCGGGTTTATGTCAAAATCAGGTAAACATGATTTTGACTTGATTAACCCGTATATTTTAAACGGATTGACATGATTCAGACACGAACCTGACCTAATCCATTATAGACTCGTTTAACTCGTTTATTACAATATAGTTTGTCTATTATGTGTGATTGATGTAATTTTAACATTATTATTTATTAGTTTTTACTTCTATTATGATAATTGACAATATAATTTTTAACATTATTATGACAGTATATTAGTATAGTCCTTGCTTTAATTTTTAGGTTGAAACTTGAATGCATTTTAGTTAATTTCATTAATGAAATGTGATATGTTATTTGTAAAAAAAATTATTTAAAATTTTGGATGAATAATTGAATGATGTATTTAATGGTAATGAACTGGTATGAAAATAAATTTTGTGTGTTAAACAAATCGGTGTTGTGTGTGCTAAATAAGTTAAACAAATCGGTGTTGTGTGTGCTAAATAAGTTAAACATATCATGTTTTGTGTGTTAACCCGAAAATTACTTATTTATTAAACGTATTAAACAGGTTGGGTTCGAATAACCCATTTAATGACCAGATTAGATTAGTGTTTGCACATTTTGACAAGTTTATTAAACATGTCAGGTTTGAGTTTTGATATTTTTGACACAAACTCAAAATCAACCCGACACTAAATAATCCAACCCGACACTTTTAACACCCCTAATTCATATATAGCATACCGGACATTTCTTTTTCGCACGCATAATAAAAATAAGCACATACTTGAACTTAACAAAAAGAATATTCATATCATAGTTGATTGCAATGTTGTTGTACATAAAGTTTTGCATCATATTCGGCGAAAAATACAGATTTGTTGAGTAGGAAAAAAATATTTCTTTGCATAATATCTCATTGAATCGAAGATAATTTGCCAAAAAAATAAAAAAATACTCGGGATAGGAATAGTCTTTAGTACCCAAATAAACATTTGGTATCGTATCATCATTATGAGTTTTGTTGATGTTTTTTTTACAAATTTGAAGGTACTTTACAAGTGTTAAGGGTCATTTACAAAATACTTCCTCAAAAGTTATAAATTTTTTTGTTACAAAATGGTCCTTAATGCTTCATTTAGTATGATAGAAAAATAAAAGGATAAAAAGTTGGAAAGATGAAAGGTTGGAGGGATAACTAAAAAAATAGGAAGGATGGAAAAATAGATGAATTAACTTTTCTTCTAATTCACCAAAATCAATCCCTCCAAAATTAGAAAAAAAAGTGGATGAAAAGTTAATTATTTGTGTTGAGATGTATCTTATTTATCTATATATTATGTATATATTAATTTCATATAAAAATACAATGATAAAATATATATTTTTATCTATATATATATTTTTTTTAAATTAAAAAAAAAATTTAATTAAAAAAACATTTTTTTCATCTTAAGTAGAGGTGAAAATTTTTGACTCAACACAATGACACGAGTCAAATTCGACACGAATTTTATGACACGAACTTGATTATAACTCGACATGAACTTGAAAATGACATAACACGCGAACAAGAAATATAAAAAACTCATAATTTTATAACTCAACACGAATGTGACATGACATGACTCGATTGTCACCCATAATATTAGACAAAAAATTTTTTTAAAAAAATTGTCATTTTTATTTTCCATCTATCTAACCAAACACAAAAGAAGAAAAATGTATCATTCCTAATTTTCATCTTTGAAGGATAGAATATATATCCCTCATACTTTCTATCATTTGTACTTTTCATTCTTCCAATTATATGGAGCATAAAAATTATAAATTCTAGAGTTACGGTTTTAAAATTTTTCTTTCCGTACTATAGCCCTCGGGATATAACAATGTCTTTGATGTCCCTCTAATTTTGAAATCAAATGAAACTTTGGCGTTGATTGCAAACTGCAAGCATCTGATGAAATCCAACCAAGTTCCCATCTTCCACACACTCCGAGTACAGAATCAATGTGCAGACATCCTCGCTAACCTTAGCGAGCAGCAGCAATGTAACAAGGTTTCGGGGAACTGTTAGTTCTGCCTCGTCAAGTCCGAGTCAGGGGCAGAACCAAAAAATTGTGTCATGGTGGGCACGAATATTTCAATAAATTATTATTTTTTTCTTACAAATGATAGAAATAGGACAATAATTTATTTAATTATATCCTATTTAGTACTTAAAAGTTTATTAAATCCATCATATTGAATCCTTTTCTAACCCCAAGAGGGCCTTTCTCTGCCTGGAGGAGCTTTAGTGTCTTATGATGCTTCACAGTCCGATTGGCAAGTGCCGTTGCGTAGATCTTAGCGTATTGATAAGGGAGGTAGAGCAAACAGAGTAGGTAGAGGTGATAAGACTGGTCGATGGACGTTTAGTGTGATTTTTTCACTCCTTTCTGATGATTAGTACGCTCATATGGAACATCAGAGGGATCAGTCAGGCTTCTTCGATTAGAAGGCTCAGGAAGCTGATCCGCTCACACCGTTTATCGATGTTCTGTATTTTTGAGCCTTTTGTTGATTTGGATCGGTTGAAGTCTTTTCGGATTCGTTTTCACATGGAGCACAAAAATTTGTTCTATTTCGAGGAAGATTTGGATCTTTTGGTCTTCCCCTTTTCGGTTGGAGGTTCTTCAGGACGATGGTCAAGTGGTTCACTGTCAGGTATAGCATTCTTCCTTACTCGAATATAGTTTTTGTTTCTTTTGTGTATGCTAGTTGCGTAGCTTCTATTTGGCAGGGTTTGTGGGATTCTTTGACACAGTTTGGGAGCATTCAAGATCCGTGGATGGTTGGGGGGGATTTCAACATTGTTGAGTCCCATTCTGAGATCTGGGGGGATCATACACAGTCTTAGTCTGCTATTGATGCCTTTTTCCTAGCTTTGATGTCCAGTGGTTTGGAGGATGCTGAATTTGAGGGTACTCCCTTCACATGGACGAATGAGACGTACTTGGAGGAGATTGGATAGAGTAGTGGTGAGTGCTCAGTGGAGTTCTTATTTTTTTGTATTTCGGGTGGCTCACCTGAACCGGACTTGTTCAGATCATTCACCATTACTGATTTCTAGAGATCAGTGTCAGAGTAGAGGGCCGAGTCGATTCAAGTTTCTTCATACTTGGACCAGGCATAGGGATTTTTCTGGAGGTTGTGCGGTAGAGCTGGACTCTTCCTGTGTTCACTTCAGGGATGTCTGCGTTTCAATCGAAGCTTATTCGATTGAAACAAACCCTGAAGGTCTGGAACAAGGAAGTGTTCGGCAATGTGTTTCAGCGAGTTTAGGAGGCTGAGGCCGAGGTTAGTAGGAGAGAGGTGGTACATGATCAGTCAAGGTCTCCTTCAAATTGGGCTGCCCTTCATCAGGTCAGGGCTGAGTTGTAGCAGACTTTACAGTATGAGGAGTCTTTTATGAGACAGTAGTCCCGTGTCCGCTGGCTTCTTGAAGGGGATTCGAACATCTACTTCTTCTATGCTTCAGTGAGGAAGAAATGGCATGTTCTTTCATCCATCGGATCCGGGGTGATGATGCAGAGTGGATTACTGAGCCTAGGGCTATTGGTGCTTCGACAGTTTCCTTTTTTCAGGGATTGTTCTCTGTGAGGGCTGGTCAGGTTGAGATTGCAGACTTTTCAGCTATTTCCAACTATTGTGACAGATACAGATTATGTTGGGTTATGTGCTATGCCGACTTTGGAGGAGGTCGGACAAGCCGTGTTCTCTATTGATTCTGATAGTGCGCTGAGTCCAGATGGATTTTGCAGTTGCTTTTATCAGTTTTGCTGGGACATTTGTGGGAGCATATTTGCTAGTTGCAGTTCAGGATTGCTTCTGGGGTTCTCCTATGCCTCGAGGATTTATGAGTACGTTGGTAGTACTTTTACCCAAGAAGGAGTCACCTTCTACTTGGACAGATTTTCGATCGATCAATTTATGTAACGTGAACAACAAGGTGTTAACGAAAATCCTCGTTTCTCGTCTGTCGTCCTTGTTTTCGCGTATCATATCACCGATGCAGAGTGGGTTTGTGTCGGGTTAAGTGTTGCAGGACAGTGTACTTTTGGCTTAGGAGTTGGTTCATGATTTAGGGAGAGGTTCCAAGGGTGGGAACGTCGTGTTGAAGCTAGATATGGCTAAGGCATATGATAGGATGTCTTGGACATTCATTTTCCAGATGTTGCGGGTTTTTGGGTTCTCTAAGGACTGGATTTCTTTGGTTCGGTAGGCTATTTGGGGGCCGTGATTTTCTATGATGGTAAATGGGGTCAATTAGGGCTTTTTCCAGTTGCAGGGGGGCTGCGACAGGGTTACCCATTTGCTCCTTGTTTGTTCATCATTGCTGCAGAGTATCTGTCCCGAGGCTTGGACTCTTTGTATGCTCGATTTTTGGGGGTGGCTTATAGTACTAGAGTTGGGGTTTTGGTCTACCATTTGGCTTTTGTTGATGATATTATCATTTTCACTAATGGGTGCTGGTCGAGCTTGTAGCGAGTTATGAATTTTCTACATCACTATGAGGCTGCCTCTGGTCAGTTAGGCCAAGAGTAGTTTCTATATCAGTTCGCGTGCCTCGTATTCTAGAGAGGTGATTGCACGGCAAACCACTGGTTTTCAGAGGCGTGACCTTCCATTTATTTATCTGGGGTGCCCTATTTACTTGGGTCATCTCCGAATCTCATACTTTGATGAGATGATTCGGAAGATGCGCGAGCGAATTTCTAGATGTGCGAACCGCTTGCTCTCCTTTGGAGGTAAGCTCACTCTGATTTGTCATGTGCTCACGTCGATGCCTATTTATTTGTTTTACGTGCTGAGGCCTCATACAGATGTTTTTCACTAGTTAGAGAGGTTGTTCACTCGTTTCTTGTGGGGTGATACAGTTACTCTTCGGAGGATTCACTAGTGTCACTGGGCTGAGGTATGTTTTTCTGTAGAGAAGGGCGGCTTAGGGGTGCGTTCTTTTTCTGACTTAGTCGAGGCTTGTGAGGTGAAGCTCTGGTAGAGTTTTAGTACTCAACAGTCACTTTAGTCCACTTTTATGAGGGCCAAGTACTGTAGGTCCACTTATCCTTGGTTGACTGAGTTTCGTTACCCAGCTTTACCTCTTTGGAGGCGGTTGTGTGGGATTCGATCCGTGACTGAGCCAAGGATTAGATGGTTAATACAGTCTGGTGAGGTCAATTTTTGGTATGATTGTTGGTTAGGGGATTATCCATTGGCTTTAGTGTATCTAGGGGCAGCTTCTAGGGTTCTTGTTTCTATTTACTGGGCGGGTCGACAGTGGGATAGAGGCCAATTGTTGGGGGTTTTACCTTTTTCAGTTGTTGAGCAGATTGTGCAGATTTCGATTCCAGAGCAGGGGGTTGATCAGATTAGGTGGAGGTTGTCTTTGGATAGGGATTTTTCATTGAGGACTACTTGGGCTAATATTCGGGGTGTGGGTTTTCTTGTGTCTGGCAAAGACATATTCTGACTTAGATTTCCTTCTTTATATGGCGGTTGTTTCATGGTTTCCTAGCCACAGATGATGGCTTAGAGAGACGGGGTTTCCATGTAGTATTCCAGTATGAGTGTGGTGGGGCTGTTGAGACTCTTAGACATTTTTTTTCTGGATTGTCCGCTTGCAGTTCAGGTGTGGGGTCACTTTTATCGGATGTTTGGGATCAGATGTCAGCCGCTTTAGTCTCCTTATGCTTTGATGCTTTATTGGCGGCGTTGTGCTCCTTATGAAAGTCATGTGTGGGTACTACTACTGTGCTTCATTCTGTGGCACTTATGGAAGGTGCATAATGCTTATAGGTTCGATGTCCATGCCTTTCAAGTGTCCGTTGTGATTCAGAGGGTTATGACCGATATGCAGTTGGTTGGGCTTGCTTTTGGGTTTGCTTCGAGTCAGTTGTGTCGGGATGAGTCAGTTGAGTTTGTAGATTCTCTTAGGGTCTTGGTTCCTCAGCCTCAACCTCTTCGCTTGGTTGCTTGGACTCGACCTTTAGCAGGTTGCCTGAAGATCATGTTGCTGCCTGTTCTAAAGGCAATTTGGGGTTGTCTACCACAAAGGGAGTTACTCGGTACCACCAGGGTCGGGTACTTAGGGCTTTTGGCTTGTTTTTGGGGCATCAACCTTCTCTGTATGCGAAGTTGTAGGCTGTTTGTACTGAGTTGGAGTTGGCCACAGATTTGGGAGCTTCAGAATTGGTAGTAGAGTCAGATTCAGCTACAGTGGTTTCTTAGGTTTCTTCTCAAGGTACTGGGTACTGGGTTTATGCTTACCTGTTTGCTTGAATTCAGCTACTGTGTGCTTCTCTCTCGGTTGGCGTCTGCCATGTCTTGTGGGAGGTGAATCAGGCTGCAGACTTAATGGCTACTTGGGCCTGCTCTCAGCAGCTTAATCAGCAATTCCCTGATTCGTTATACCTTCCTTTTAGGATAGCTGGCATCTTCGCCTTGTATGCTCGACAGACTCCTCACGTTCGTCGTTGAGTTTTATTTTAATTGATGTTTTCTGTTAATTTGTTTTGTGGGGATTCCCCACTTTGCTTTTCTATTTATTTCATGTTTTTAGTGGTGAGTCACCACCTTATTTTTGTTTTGCTTTTTCCCACTTCTGGAAGCTTGATTCTATGTCCTCTTTTCTTGTTCTTTTTTCCTTTTAGTTATATATATAATGAACTGCTTGACTTGTTGAACAATGGATGTATGAACAGAGGTCCAAGGAGGAGCATTTCCTTTGAGCCTGTCATACAGCGGTTTAACGGTTTTTCTAAGATCCTGATAAAAGTCAAAAACATAATTTAGGGAACCTAATAACCTTTGTAACTGGGTTTTATCCAGAATCTCATCAGGGAACTTATTTGCAAATTGGATAGAACGACTGATGGGAATAATGGTTGAGTACTGGATGTTGTAACCAAAAAACCTTACTGAGGTTTGGAACAACTTAATTTTACTAGCTGAGATGACTAGACCATTGTGCCTAACTATCTCAAGGAAAGCATGTAGATGTTTCCAATGTTCTTCTATTGACCTGGAGAAGATGAGTATATCATCTATATAGACAATAGAAAAATGACTAATATCATTAAAAATTTCATTCATGATATTTTGGAATTCACTAGGTGCATTTTTTAATCCAAAAGGCATTACATTCCATTCATAATGACCAAAAAGAGTTGTAAATGCAGTCTTATATCTATCTTCTGGAGATATAAGGATTTACCAGTAACCACTTTTCAAATCAAATTTAGAAAAGATTACTGAATTACTAAGTCTTTTGATTAAATCATGTTTATTTGGAATTGGGTACCTGATCCATTCCAAAACAACATTTAATGGGTTATAGTTAATTACTAGTCTTGGTACGTCTCTTTCTAATTCTGCATTTTTGATGACATAGAAAGCAGGACATGACCAAGGAGATTTGGATTTTCGAATGATACCATTATGAAGTAACTGGGTAATCTCTTTCTTGCAGATTTCCATTACTTCGTGGTTCATTTGGATGGGTCTAGATTTAATAGGAATATCTGTTATATTTTGGTATCAGAGCCATTTGACGGCCTGGATAGTTACCCATGCAGTTATATTTAAATCGTCTTACTTGTGTTAAATCTCTTCCATTTTAATTTAGTAAATTATTGTTTAAGTTTGGTCTACCCTTGTCACCCAGCCTTTGTCTCCCGAGAGAGAATAGTCGACCATTCCCATTTTGTAAGTCCTTGTGTAGGTAGTTTGAGGGAAATACAGACAGGTTCTGAGAGAATCAGTATGTTAGGGGGTATGTACAATGGAGTCAAAATTAAACAAAAATTTATAAAATTAAAAAATTAGATTTAACCATGAGTAGATTATTTAGATTTAACTCTATGGCTAGCTCATCTAGATCTTCATTAGATACTATACCTAATATAGTAAATGAAGAAAAACATGAGTTTGGAGAAACAAACGTAGATTGGACTGGTTGGAATATCCCAAAGGTATCCCACCGAGACATCTACAAAACTAGGTGGCTCCTTAAAACCTTTAATGAAGAATTACAGGTAAAAACTATTGAACAAGTTTATCCTCTCTTTAAAGATGAACAAAGTTGTCAACTGTTGAGTCTCAAAACCCTTAAGAAACATAGGGAAAAAGGATTTAACTTTATTCACCTTGGTTTAGTACAAGTAGCTATTAAACCATTAATTCAACAAGGAAAAAATTCAGCAGCCTTGTTAACATTAAGAGATGCTAGGTTCCTAGAATATGAACCCAGTATTATTGGTATCATGGAAACAGGTCTTCATAAAGGACCAGTTTATTTCAATTGTTTCCTATATATATATATATATAGCGGTCTTACTAAACCCTCCACCTACATTGGGTGGCTTTGACAAAAAAAAGAAAAAAATTGGTAAGCCTAGTATATACAAACAATAACATTTTTTTTTATAAAATATTAACTAATTTAAATTATTTAGAATTGAATTCGGTGAATTTTTGTACTTTTAAAACGTTGCATAACAACTTTATTATTCTTTAGATACATAATTATGATATCACTTTACTATTTATAAATTATTTGATTGATTATGCAGTTTAATATGCACTCTATAATTTTTAACATAATTAGCAAAATAAATGTCAAAATCACAAGTAAACTAGCGAATATGTATATCATGTCTTTTTTAGTCTTAAAAAATATAAAATAATTCTAGTACATTCAAAATTTACCTAGATAGATACATAATCAACCCAAAATGTGTTAAAAAATTCATATTCATTTGATATAAATATATACTAATTGATAAGCCAAAAAAAATAGGGAAGACATAATTAAAATTATTCATCTGATATAAGTTTACATTAATATTTTTGTCTTTGATTTTGGGTGTACACAAATAATATATTATACAAATATAAAATATGCATACCTAACTAATAAACAAAAAAATTGAGGGAGGGCAAATGAACAAGGCTGCCTCCGCCCTTCCTCCAATCCCTCAGGCTCGATTTAGTTTGTATTGATTTTTGTTTTTAGAGAGATTTAGTGACTTTTTAACTTTTCCATAGGACAAAAAAAAAGTTATAATTTTTAAATGTAAAATTATAATTTTAAAAGTTAAATTACATCTATTAAAATTGAAGTTACAACTGATTAAATAATGAATTATAAATTACTTCAAGGATAATAATTATCAAAACATATTCAAGTACTCCAAAATTACATCTCATATTTAAAAGGTGCACAACAAGAC
The DNA here is from genome assembly GCA_963454935.2 of Ilex paraguariensis. Classification (NCBI taxonomy): domain Eukaryota; kingdom Viridiplantae; phylum Streptophyta; class Magnoliopsida; order Aquifoliales; family Aquifoliaceae; genus Ilex; species Ilex paraguariensis. The sequence goes on along the minus strand of CAUOFW020000737.1, from coordinate 31,569 downwards.
CTTTAAAAAATAATAATTTTATGTACATCATCAAAACATATTCAACTACTCCAAAATTACCCTTCTTGTAAATTAGGGTATTCTTGTGCAAAAATACGTTTTTTTTAACCTCGTTAAAAGGTTAAAATATAAATTGTAATATAATTGACGGATTACATGATTTGCATCGTTGTTCACACTTTTTTATAATAATTTTAAAAATAAAATATAAGTCTTAATATAAATCATCAACCTTTTTTATATGAGAACACATATTGTGTCTTATTGTGTATTAACGATAATCTCTTGTTAGAAGGCATTGTGAAATACTAAAAATAAAATATTGTATCTGAAATATTTATATTTTAAATATTAATATATATTTTTTAATTATATAATTTAAAATTAAAATGAATAGAAAAAAAAAGGTAGTTGTGAATTGATTAAATTGTTTGACATTGAGGAATGTTTTGATGTGTTGAATGAATTATTTGATAAATTTTATAACATTGAATCGAAATAGATGATAATTGGATAAATTTTAATAGTTATTATATTTTTATAAATTTAGAATTTAATTTTTTAGTTATCTATATAATACTTTGATCGAAGAAAATCGAGTCGTACGATCCGAAGGTTCTATCTTTCAGTAACAGCGTTAACCCATGCACGTAAGCAGTTCGTCACCCCATACGTCAAATGACTGCATACAATACAATATAGATGCACTGGGGGTGGTCAAAATATTACCATGGTTAAAATATTTATTGTGATTAAAATATGAATAAATAATTAAAATATTTATTGTGATTAATATTTTAATTGTAAAATTAATAATAGGATCGTAATTTTAGATGATCTCGACATTGTTGTGTTTTTATTTAGAAGGTAGTTAAAATATTTACGGTGATTATTATATAAGATATAATAGTATTGGTTGATTTCAATGATTGTTATATTTTGACTTAAACGCATGTTAAGAGTTTGAATCTCAAAAATAACTCCTCTATATATACGAGTAAGGCTACTTACACACTCTTCAAACTTTGCAGCGGTAAAAAATCTCATGCATTGCACGGCCATATAACGAATACTGCTATAAAGTTTAAAGAATGGCGGGCCATGCATTTTGTTTCACGAAAAAACTCTCACCCACAGACGTTTCACGCAACTTGGAGATACCAAATGGGGCACTTGACTTACCTCAAGGAAATGAGATCATACATGTACTCGACCCAACTGGAGAGACCACCTGGGAGTTTATATGTTCAACAAGGAGCGGTGGTAGACGCTTGATGACATATCAATGGCGCAATTTTGCAGAGAAGAAGAGACTTATGCCCGGTGACGTACTCCGACTGCAACGGTCGACAATCGGAAATGTGTATCTCATGGAGCTTGAACGCCGTAGCATCCGACTCTTTGGGGTCACCATATACATCAGCTGAAGTTGGATATATATATACTAGATCTGGGCAGGGTTGCTTTGACTTACCCATGAACGTTACTTGTTTATCTTAATGAATTCTTCTGTTTTTTTTTTTTTGAGAAGAATGTAATGTATAAACATTATGTGAAAAATATTAGGGTATATTACAATGACCCCCTTTCTTGTTTCTGGCACTTTCACTTCACCACTGTTGTTTCTAAACTTTCACTGACATCTCTTATAGGCATATTCAGTTCAACAGCGTTAACTCATGTTGTAAAGTTACAATCTTGCTCTCCATTATTTTTCTTTTGCTTGTTTGGTTAAGAAAATACATGTATACATATATATTCCTCTAAATTTCTATAGCCACTCATTACCCATCACACATTTCGCCTAAAACACACTTGAACCAACCAGAATTCACACCAAATAATTGACACTTGAATATCTATAGGAAAGGGTTTTAAATACTGAATAACTTTTGAATGCATTTTAAGAAGATGTTATTACACGCAAAGAATTATCTATAAGTACGCATTGGGGCTGCTATGACAGAATGACTTGAATGTGATTTTTTGGTGGTTTAGTGTCGGAGAATTTAAGCTTTAATAGGTGGTTCAACGTTAAAAGGATTTAATTTTATGTTTTCATAAAATAAAATCTTCAGGATTGCGTTATGTTTACTATGAGTCTATAGTACACTTATTTGCCCAAGTTAATTTGGAGCTAAAGAATGCTTCAATGGCTTAGCTTGAGAGAGAAGAGCTTCAAATTGCAAAGTAGGAAGTTTATATTATCAAATCTGCTTACATCATCATAGACCTAAGGATTAGTTAGTTGAAAGGGGGAATCTGTCACATTCCAAGGGAATGCAGTGTAATTTTGAAAATAACAAGGGGTGCAGTGAAAATATCAGAAACAAGGAGGGGTGTCTTTGAAATTTACCCAAAATATTATGCATAAACATTGTCGTCTTTGTGTGTTGTTCCTCTTCTGGAAAGTTTTCTTTAGATTGACCAGATTATGGCAGATTGCTCGACCTGGAATATTTTAATTGCACCCGATTCACATTATCTTGTTATTCTGTAGAAGTGTACTATTTTGTCCTTAGAAGTGTTTTTTTTTTGGTCCTTTTAGAAGGGTTCTTTTCTTTCAATTTTGGATGCTACAACGATTGATTTTGGCGGAGACGGTGCTGGAGGTAGTGGTCGTGGTGATGACTCACGGTGGTGCAATGGTCGAATTTCATCAAAATTTAATTATATATGCTACGTCAAATTTGGTCGAATATAACAAATGTTAAGAAATGAAAGATAGAAAAAGAGAATTGAGAGAAAATGAGTTCATTTTCATTACTGTAAATATGTATACAAAGACCAGTATTTATACAAAATTAGTGAGCACCGACTTCAACCATCTAACTAACTGAATCTAGGTTACTAGAATTAAATCTAACTAACTAACTAACTCCAACAACTTGTCATCCCAGCTTGTATCAGCTCAGATAATCTGCACAAGAGCTCCAGTGGCGTTGATGTGAATGTAGATCTCCAGCAGTTGCTCTGCTGATGTCTGATGCAGCCGCTCTGCTGATGACTGATGCAGCTTGATTCCTATCTCTAGAGTTATTTGGTAGTTGATCATTCATATTTTTTCACTTTTAATTTTTTTTTTAGGATGATCTTGAAGGAAAAGATCAGAGTTGAGATATAAAGAATGATAGATTTATAACGTTTGATTTTATTGTTGTAATATATTATTTGAAGAGATCTATTTATATTTCTTGAGGTTATTTTTATCTATTTTTTAGAAAATTAGAACTCTGGCCCTATATTTTAGATCTATTGTGTCAATCGGTCAATAAAATAAGGCATCTAGGAAACCAGGGGCATTACAATAAAATCATACTAGGAGAAAATGTCTTGGGTTGTACGAGAAGGACTTTACGAGTTAGAAAGTAGACATAAAACACCATTTTATGATAAAGTTCATTTTGTTTTGTGCGTGCCAAATTTCTTATTGGATGCTGTTGAGACAGTGAACCTAGTTGATAGTTTGTAGGGATTTGTCTTTTTTTTCAATGTTTGCGTGTATTGATTAGTTGTATGCATGTTTGTGTTGTAAAGCTGTTTGCCTTTCTTGTGAAACTTGAAGACTTTTCTCATTTTTCACATGACTTTTCTGTCTGTATATAGAGTCATTTTTCACACTTTCTTGACAAATAAGGAGCTAGAGTGTGTCTTTTTGTGGCTATGGTTGAACAGTGAAACCTAGAGTTCAAAGTGGGTGGCTAATCTTCCTATATTAAGTTTGGTATCAGATTGACGGCATATAACATGACGATGTTGAAATAGATTTAGGTTACTGATGAATTTTGGTTGGATTTATGTGGCTTCGTTTTGCTGGAATAGTTGGAGAAACTTGCATCAAACTAGTGACATGTGTGCCACTGTGACTGGGTTGTATGAAGTGTTATCTGTTGGAACGATAGTTTCAAGATTTATTGACGGCTCTTATAATTGAATACAAAAAATTATTCATCTGTTAACCCTACGAGATGGAATTAAGGTTTACGTTTGACAAGCAAAATAGCATGAACAAAAAATAGATGCAGATCAAACAATCGGCTCGATAAAACTCATGATCTTCTATCGTATGTCATTCCATATCAAAATTAGAACGAAGTATGAGCTACAATCCTTCGAATTTTCTCCCTTGATCTCTCTCTACCTCTTCTAAACTTGAACTTTCTAAACGTGAAGATAAAGATTATGGTTGAGAGAACTAATGTATTTTTAGGTTCCAGTAGAGACTACCTTAAGGAGAAATAATGGTTGGACTTTCAATGGGGCATAAGAATCCTATATATGTCCAATTTATAACATATATTCTACAGTTCATTAATAATAAGTTTGTCCACTAAAAGCATATTATTGATCTCCCTACCCTTATCTTAAAATTATACTTCAAGCTCCTCGTTATTAAATGCTTAGTAATCTCATCATTTTTAAGATTAAAAATGTCATTCAATTAATTAAAATTATGTTTAATTGACTTTTTTTTATCCTTGAGATCTTACCATTCAACTTATGTGTCATGTAGGATAATTAAATTCACCTACAGAGTTTGACACGGATAAAACTTATGAGTTTTCTCAAGAGAACATTATTAACCTATTTAAATACTGGGACATGGTTTCCTTTAAGAATTAATTTCTACCATATAAATAATGGCATTTCCTAATTCACCAAGTTTTTTGACTCAAAATATGAATCTCGCTCTTTGATGAATTAAAGTAATAATCATTAATTAAATATTTTGAGATTAAGAGCTTAAACAATCGTAATAGCCATAAGATATTTATTTTCTTATTTAGTTATTAAAAAGAAAATAACCTCAATAATGATCTTGTTCAATACACAAAATATACTAGTGCAACAATCCGAGATACTATATAGCCTCTTATAGCCAAAACAGACCATACCATAAGATTGCACTACAATGTTACTGATAGTTTGTTGAATTCCATCTATGACTCTGAATCTTTATTCATATCATACAAGAATTTGATAATCTAATCTTCTGTGTATAAGTCGAACTATACACACTAGATTAAGTATAATATAAAATAAAAGATACACATACATAGTATATATTTAATATAATGCAAATATTTTAGTCATACAAATTCTCAAAAGAACTTTTACTAAATAATAAACCGAGTTTAATTACAAAAAATAAGTCTTTAGTATATAACTCTATCATTATGGTCAAAGTGTATCTTTGAAAACCACAGTAACTCCTACCAGTTTTGTGCATTTATCACCTTCCTCCTCCTCATTATTCGACCTCTTTTTTTTTTTTCTTTTCTATTCACAATTTCTACACTTAAATTGTCATTGCCTAATGTCACTATATTATGTCATTATCCATTTTTATGACTTTAAGTTGAAATTGGAGAGTGAAATTTCAATATCACTATCCTATGTCACTATTCATTTTGCAATATTGCTAATTATGTCATTTAAGTGTAAACTTCGTTCCTCACATCTAGTTGATGTAGTTGCCAATTAAATTGAACTGGTAAAGCCAATACTAAATTCATAGTCGCATGTCCGACAACAAGGCTGAATGTTTCTGTGTAATTCAATCCTTCCTCCTGATGAAACCCTTTTGCAATTAATTAATCTGGCTTTGTACCTAGCAATGAAATCATCTGAATGATGTTTGAGTTTATTCACCCATTTACAACCAATGATATTGTGATTTAATGGTGGTGGAACAAACCCAAGTATGTTGCTGCTGAAGTTGTAACACCCATACCCGAAATTGGTATATTACGACCAATCCCAATAAAGTGGACCGTTCTCTTTAGCATATCTTGTATCTAGTTCCGGTATATCTTAATGACTCAATTAATGAACACCGATCAGGTGTAATAAAATGTAATTAAGTTCCCCAACGTATCAATATATTACACATACAAATCATGCTTGCTAACCTAGGTCTTTCAAAAACTTAAACCTCACATTATTACAAGACATAAGATTAACAATAGATGCATCAAGACTTTGTAACTCGTTTCTCTCTTAACCGTCTAGACGCAGCAATGGACATCCCTTCCTCCTTAGCTACCTGAAAAGGGAGGGGGGGGGTGGGGAGGGGTAGGGGTGTTCACCATACCCTACGGGTAGGAAATATACTATTTCGTCTACCTATTCGATACTTTGTGGAAAAAAAAAATTTTGGCCTACTTTATCCGATCGGTGTGATATTCCTACCTGATTAGTCGTGTATGATGCCGGATAGGAAGTAGGATAAACACTTTTGTAACTATTTTTTTTTTTAGAAAACAGTAAGAAAATTTTATTTATTTATAAAACCGAGAAATTACAAGAAGCAATCAAGGCATGTAGCCTCGTAAAAACAACCAAACAAAACTAATGCACATGCACCATTTTCAAGTAAATTTCTATGTTCCTTGATTATGAAGATGGATATATTTTGAAACATATCTACAGCAACATATTGCTCTCTGCCTTTGGCTTCCAAATTTCTTATTGGAAAAACATAGTACCATTGAGCGGTGGGTCTCGTGAGTGATTGAATGGAAGTGTGGTTTGTTCAAAAGCAAACCACCTTCATAAACACATGGCGAATCATGAACGATAAAAATAACTTCAACACATACGTCAATTACTTCAGTCTGTAAATGAAACCTTAAACATTTCTAGATCCAAAAAGTGATAATATTGTCCATTAGAAATTATAACAAGTTCAGAAAACCTTCAAATACACATCAAGTATATAATATCACCTTCAAGAAGAAAGAGCATTGTTATGGGTTCAAAATTTATAGTAAAAATGATTTTGAACACCCAGACCAGAAATATCACCTTTGACCTTGTTGGGATCCAGCTTACAGCTCAGACCAGAATATTCGTGAGGAAGCAAGGTCGTGCAGAGAGAGAGAGAGAGAGAGAGAGAGCACACCAGATCGCGATCAGACCAGACCACACCAGACTAGACCAGAGGAATGCACGATCAGAACAGGCCAGACCACACCAGATTGCGTAGAGAAAGAGAGTATCTGGAGACTGAACGATGAAGGAGGAGTGGAGTGAGGACAGAGGTGTGAGGCGCTCTTGGGACTCAATAGACGATTAGGGTTTTTTTAGTTTATATATATTTATATATATAAAATCGCCCACTCATCTCAGGGTGATGTTACCATAAAATTTGCTAAAATAAATTCTAAGAATTATTTACCATTTTTTGATAAATCAGAAACTTTATCAGTCTATTTTTCACCTTTAAAAAAATCTACTTCCTTGGTCCAAAATCGAAGAAGAGATAAAGAACTCATAATTGAAGAAATTAAAATTTCAAAAAATAATATTACATGTGGAATATATAGACCAGCTAATGAATCTTCCTCCCTACAGGAAGAAGATTATAATCCAACCCCATCCGAAATCGGATTTCAATTATAGTTTTTATAAAGTTACACCCAAGATAATTTTAGAAACTTGTAATAAAGAATTTATCTTCCTAAATATGATGAATTCATAAATTGATTTTTTTAAACTATGAGTTTGGAAGAACTTCAAAATTATAAAGAAATATTTTACCTTTATATAAAAAGGGAAATAAGAATAATTCTTTTTGTTTATTGGTTTTTAACCCATTTTGTTCCATCTGATACTAAGCAGCTAAATGAAATAAAAAATTATTTTCCAGATATTGAAGAAGCCGAGTTTATAAATGAACTCAAATAAAGATTAAATGATATTTCTAAAACTGCAACCGTAAAAGATTAATAGATTAACACAATACCTGATACACCCATTGATAATGAAAATTTAACTATTTCACACAATGACTCTTTGACGGATAATTCAAATCAACTTTTCCATAAAAGGAATCATGAAAGCAACTCTATCTACTCTACCAAAGTCTTTAAAGAAAAAAGACCCAAAGACTATTAAATGTTATAAGTGTGAAAAAATTGATCATGTTGCTTCTACATGTTATTATTATGTTTTCAAAAAAGCCATAAAAAAATTAAGTATAAGTACTTTGACTAATTCTCAAACATTTATTCTTGATCTTATAGATAAAATACAAGATCCACATTCTAAAAAGAAAATTATTGAACAATATTTAGAGATAAATTAAGAAGAAAAGAGACTCAATCTGTCTCAACCATATTCTTTAAAAGAAGTCATTAATAGAACAAAAAGTGACATGATTGAAAATTCATTCTATATAAAGAAAACTTTGTCCAATACGGTTCAAGACTTAAAGAAAAAAATTCAAAACATTAAAGAAGACATAAAAGTCATAAAAGCTAGGTTTTAGCTTTAGAAAAAATGTCTTTTCAGGAAAGTGACATTAAAGATGATAAAACATCACCATCTAACTCTTCCAATAATGAATTTTTAAACGTATTAGAAAAAATAACTTATCAAAAATAGTATGTTAAAATCATTTTAGTTATAAATTTTAAATTTATTGTCGAAACTATTGCTTTAATTGACAGTAGAGCAGATATGAACTGCATAAAGGCAGGATTAATTCCGACTAAATATTTTGAGAAAACTATTCAATCAGTAAGCGTTGCTGATGGTTCAAAATTAAATATAAATTTTAAACTCTCTAATATTTTGATATGTAATCAATGAATTTGTATTCCTATTACTTTTATGCTTGTTGATAATTTAAATCAATTAGTAATTTTAGAAATACCATTTTTATCCTTAATCGAACCTATAGAAAGAATCGATTATAAAGGAATTTTGACTATCCTAAATGGTCAACATATATTATTTGAGTTTATAACTTCACCTCAAATAAAATTGATAAATCAAATAAAAGAAAATCTGATTTATAAAAAAAATCAATTAAACTTTTTAAAAGAAAAGATAAAAATCTTAAGTTTAACTGATAAACTTAATTCTCTCGAAATTAAACAAAAAATAAACCAAATCGAAACTAAGATAACTAAAGAGATTTGTGATACTCTTCCTACTGCCTTTTGGAACAGGAAAAAACATGTGGTAACTCTTCCTTATATAAAGAAATTTAATGAAAGGATATTCCAACTAAGGCTAGGCCAACCCAAATGAATAAATAATATTTGGAGTTATGTAAAAAAGAAATTAACTCTTTAATGGAAAAATCATTAATTAGAAAAAGCTATTCTCCATGAAGTTGTGCAGCTTATTATGTTAATAATGCAGCAGAAAAAGAAAGAGGGTTCCTCGATTGGTAATAAATTATAAACCTTTAAATAAGGTGTTGCAATGGATTCGATATCCGATCCCTAATAAAAAAGATTTATTATCTTGATTGTATAATGCTAAGATTTTCTCTAAGTTTGACTTAAAGTCAGGTTATTGACAGATCCAAATTGCTGAGGAAGACAAGTATAAACTGCTTTCACAGTACCGTTTGGACATTATAAGTGGAATGTTATGTCGTTTGAACTTAAAAATTCTCTATCTGAATTTCAGAACATAATGAATGATATTTTTTATCCCTACTATGCATTTTGCATCGTTTATATTGATGACATATTAACCTTTTTTGATTCTATTGATCATCATTTTAAACATCTGAATAAATTCATTCAAATTGTGAAACATAATGGTCTTGTTCTTTCTACTATCAAGATGAAACTATTTCAATTAAAAGTCAAATTTTTGGGACATTATATTGAACATGAGAATATAATCCCAATTGAACGAAGCATTGAATTTGCTTCTAAATTTCCTTATGAAATAAAAGACAAAAATCAACTACAAAGATTTTTGGGAAGTTTAAATTACTTGGCCGATTTTTATTAAAATCTTGCACAAGATACTACTATTTTATATGATAGATTTAAGAAAAATTCGTCTCCCTGGACATATTTTCATACAGCAGCTGTTAAGAAGCTAAAGTTTAAAACTAAATATTTATCATGTCTTTTTTGATAAATCCAACATGGTATAAAATTGTTGAAACTGATGCCTCTGATAAAGGCTATGGAGATATTTTAAAACAAAAAGATCACATTTCTCATAAAGAATTTCTTATTAGATTTACTTCAGGAAAATGGGGATCTACTCAACTAAATTATTCTACTATTAAAAAAGAGATTTTATCTATTGTTAAATGCATTAGTAAATTCCAGATGATTTGTTAAAACATGAATTTCTATTAAGAATTGATTGTAGTTCTGGCAAAAATGTTCTTGAACAAGATGTAAAGAATATTATATCTAAACAGATCTTTGCATGATGGCAGGCTATCTTATCTGTTTTTGATTTTAAAATTGAATATGTTAAAGGAGAATTAAATTCTCTTTTCGATTTTCTAACTCGGGAATTTTTGCAAGGTTCTCATGAATCGAGGCTAGAGTAGTATCTGTGGTCGAGGCCATGGCAGAGGTCGGCCTAATGGAAGAGCTCAAGTCAATGCTTATTATCCCCCTTTAACTGAATCTCAAAAGGTTAAAGCTGTTAATAATCAATTTCTTAAAGAAGGTATTTCGTCTTCACATAAAAAGTGAATCTTCATCACATAAAAGTAATTCATCTTCACATAAAAGTGATAATAAAGATAATGATGGTTTTTTTGTTGTCCAATCTAAAAAATCTATTGAAGAGGCTCTTATAGTTAAGCTCAAGCTAAATTATAAGTCTCTTAGTCTTTAGCAAGAATTACCCTTAATATGAGGGTCTTATTATATTAAGGATCTTTATAGTCCGAATTATAATTATAAAATCTCTAGAATTTAACAGAGTCAGTTTCAACGAAAATATTTTCATAATATTCTTTGTCTATATTTCGAGAAAATAAAAAAGCATTATCCAAGGTGATAAATCTACCAGTAATATAATATATATATATATATATATATATATATATATATATGAATTAATGCTGGTAGGGTAGGGTAGAAATGTTATTTCGCATTCCTACCCAATTTAATTGGAAGACCAAAAACTCTTCCGCATTCCTATTCAATTTTTACGGCTAACCGTTCAGTAGGGTAGGGTAAGGTAAAAAATTACGGTCAGTCGAAAATTTGAACACCCATTGGGAGAGGAGTGAGCTCACGCGCTCAGTGAATGTACATAAAATAAGTAACAATGGTTATGGTAACTCAAATATTAAGGGTGCATTTGGTAACGTTTTCGTTTTTATGTTTTTTCTATAATAAAAATTAAAAATATAAAATATGTTTGGTAGTCATTTATATTTAAAAAATGGTGAAAACAAAAATAAAAAGCTTGTTTAGTATTACACCAAAAATTCAACACCCAAACCCCATCACCCAAAACCACCCACCAACCCCACCATCGAAACCCACCACCCAACCCCTCCCCCCCAACCCCACCACCGAAACCTATAGCCCACATCCACCATTGAAACCCATCACCACAACCACCGAACCCCAAATCCAACCCTAACCCCACCACCGAAACCCACAGCCCACCTCCACCACTGAAACTTATCACCATAACCACTGAAACCCACCACCATAACCACCGAAACCCACCCCCAAGCCCATCACCAAAAACCCACAACTTACCCCCGCCACCACAACCACCGAAACCCACTGCCCACCCTAGAAACTCACCCCTAAAACTTTTCAGCAAAACTCACTATCCATCTCCGAAATCCACCACCACCCACTATTCACCCCTGAAATCCACCACCACCCAACCCCACCACTACCCCCGAAATCCAATCCTGCAACTCCCTAGCAAAACCCATCAGAGAAGGGCGAGAGAGAGTTAAGAGACTTGAAAAAAAAAAAAAAAGTGAAGAGAGAGGGGCTTTTTATACTAAATAAGAAAATTCACTTTTTTGTTGCTAAGAAGGATCGAAATAAGGATCTCATTAAATAGGACATTTTGAACCACGCATTTGTTTTTCTTTTTGGTTGTTTTCAAAAATATCTTTTTTGGATGTTTCCATATTTTAGCCTTATTTTCAAAACGAAGTAGTTAAAAAAAACAAAAACATTCACCAAATGCATTTTTGTTTTTTTTAACTACGTAAAGCCAAAAACGAAAAAAAACAAAAACACAAGGTTATCAAACAGTACCTAAGAAAATGCAACCACTATAAATATTGTCACCCTTGCTCGTAACAACATATATGAATATTATTACTTGTCACTAAGGCCATAATGAGTCTGCCCTTTTGACCATCTCATAGATAATGAGTCCACTCTTTTGCCCATCTCACATATAATGAGTCCGCCCTTATGGTCATCTCACATTTACCACTAAGGCTATATTTTGTCTTTGAGGCTATAAACATTCCCACCATACTTTCATAAGTCAACACTTTCATATTCTTGCTCAATCGTAATTGCATCCGTAATTCAAGCGACGGTATATGAGTTAGTACACTCACTTTGAGTTGGTATCTACATCAAGTTCAATCTCCTATTGGTGCTTTAGGTAGAATGACCAATGATGTAGATGCCTCTATAATTAACACACGGGTTATCACAAATTGCGTTTAAATATTCCATATGTAACATTATATCCTAAGTGCTCATATATATATATATATATATATATATATATATATATCCTCGTATGCTTAAGTTAATACATTGCAAATTCTTTCACTTAGAATTTTCCCTTAGCGTTTAGGTTCTTCCTTGCTAATCCTTATCATCTAACGTCATATTCGTATTTAAGTGTCAATCAAATAGTTGAGGCTAGGTCAAGCTGACCCTTTAAGGATTAGTTTTAGCCCTATATAATGTCTTTGGGAAGCCTAGAGAATGAATGGTTAGATGATTAGGGGTTTCCGTGGTAAGATACTAAGTTAGCCTTGTGGTACCAGTACAAATCCTACTGGTACACCACAAAACAAAATACTCTCCTACCAGTACAACTATAGTTCCTACCGGTAGAACACAAATAAAACATCTTCCAACCGGTACAACTACGGTTCCTACCGGGAGTACAACATTTGGTTTTCCATACCTCCCGCCATCTTCCTTCCATACCTACCATTTATTACTGTAGGAGGATAAAAATCACCATACCTCCTAAGCTTTATGAAAGAATTTTCCCTCCTTAAAAGTACTACTTGCAAAAAGGAACAAACTATTTAGGATTGAAGTGCTTCAATTAAAGACACTCCAATGCTTAAATCAATAAATGTGTATGAAGAAAATGTATATCAAAAAGATTCAACTTACCTCTTACCATGCATCCTTACTACTTTATATAGACTTCCCCTTGTTTCAAGGACTCTCTTTACTAGTGTGGGAGATGGCAGATCTCCCTTCATTCAGGATTGTTTGTTGGGAGTCTCATAAATCTCTCTAATGCTCCCTTAATTAGAGCTCTTCTGAGTCATTGACTCTATCTAGCTCTTACACCTAAATTCCTTGATTATAGGCGATTATCCCGTTGCTCGATTTATGTCATGCCTTCAAGTCGTGTTGTGCACTCATGCTCGATGGCGTGAACCGAGTTATTGCAATTCGATTCGATTTGCTCTAGACTACTGGTACCTAAGCCCTACGTGACCAGTCCCTTCATGATCACGTGCCTATTTCACCTGCCTGTATATATGGCATAATTTTATGCCCCTTCAATTACCATTACACCACCCCTTACCCTAGCATCCAGTGACCTTAAATACATGAATTGTAGGGCTAGAGAGATACTGACTTGAAAACTCTTTTCCAGAATTTCACCAAAACCATCGAGTGGCCCAATTGGGTACTCTAAGACTCCAACACCTCCCTATACCACCCAAGGTCACTATAATCATCCAAATTCTCATGCTTTCCAATTACCCATGATGATCATAATGAAAAGAAGAGATTGAAGATGATGGTTTTTAATTAAAGAAAGCTAATTTTCCCTCACCCAAATCCAAGCTCTCCTCCGGAAGTTGGTGATCTCCACAGCTTCAACACTCCTTCAATACTTCTCCAAGGCCAAGAGTAGAGACATGCAAGAGTGCAATCTCCACCGATATTTCGCTAGCTAGGGGAGTCTTTGGGTTGGACAAGTGTACCCCCATGCAATGTTACATACACACACACATATACATCATACCCATTATGCACACATATACATGTTTATATATATTTATAAGATCTGCACGTATCTAAACACGCGCATCCCAATATATATACACCCACTTTAATTTTTGATTCCACAATTAATCCTACATTAGTTACCCAATCACATCCTACACTTTTTAATTTTCGAAATTTAAATTCCGAAATTATTATCGTAGCTCTTATTTTTACTTCTTGTAGTGCCAGTAATTTTAATTTAAATCACATGACTAAAATAAATATTCGCATCAAAACCCTCGACACAATACGAAGTGCCTAATTTACATGTTCGGGTTTCACAGAAGTGCTGTAAATTCATCAGTCATGGCTAGTTGCCACCCAAGAGATTTAGATACTTGAGAATAAGACTCTGCAGGAGTTGAAACAGCTGAATATACCTTCCTTTTTGGTAATGTGTCTAACTTGCTCCTAGTTTGCATTGGATGAGCATTAGCATTAGGGAGCAACTCAGGTCTGGAAAAAGCAAGTTGAGCATTAGAGTGAGATAGCAACTCAGGACTAGAAGAAGCATATATGTTGAGAAGATGCTAAAACAGAAGGAGCTAAAGAAGAAGAAGAATTGGGAATAGGTTGACCATCGAGAGGTAAAGACAAAAATAAAGGTGCAAAAGTAGAACTAGTTAAAGGAGAATTGGCAGAAAGGACAGATGAATGAAGAGAAATCTCTGATGATGCTAGCCAAGAATGGAACGTTTGGATTGGATAGAAGGAAACCAAGGATCAAAAGTTAAAGGATAGTGTTTAGGTTCAAGAGTGTGCTGAGCAAAAAGAAAGATGATTTCATTAAAAATCACCTCTAGATGTGTTTAGCCCATTGGTTGTTGGAACATAGTAGAAATAACATTTATACTCCGAAAAAAATTACCTTCCGAAAAAAAAAAAACATTTATACTCCGAAGGATAACCTAAAAAACAAGTCAGAAAAAAAGGGGAGGACAAATCGGAGTAGATAATAGTAAGGGTATGAAGGTCTTCTTCGCAATGGTCTCTAAGAACACCTCTGATAGACTCCCTATTTTCATTGATTCTTTAATTTAAGGAATCAACCACTAAAGATCAAGATTTATGCAATTATTGACTGGTTAAAGTGCTATATATCCAAAGGTCTAATCTTATTTTGCACCTCGAAAGATCACTCAAATCCTAATTTGCATCTTTAAAATTTAAAAATATCAATTTATACCTTATTATATCAATGTGCACCTGAGGATAACTCTGTCTATTTTTTTGTTAAAAAAATTTGAACTAATTATAAATTATACCTTCAAAGTTTAAATATTTCATATATATGATCAAAAAGAATTTCATATATTAATATTCGTAAATAACTCTTAATTGTATCATATTACAACATCTTCATGTCGTGTTTGAATCAATAAAAAATATTTTTTAAAATTTAAAAAAATATATAAATATTTATTTTTTGTCTATAATACTCTTTAAATAATTATTTTTTGTCTACAATTAGACACAAATCTTTTTATTGTTTGATTAAATTAAAGTTAGATACGAATAAAACAACTGTAGACACAAAATAATTATTTAACAAGTATTATAAACAAAAAATAATTATTTTTTAATTTTTAAAAAATATTAAATAGTATTATATGAATTATAGTAAATCAACGCAATTAACTCGGCACGAAAATATTCTTTGTTAAAAATATTTTTTATTGATTTGAATACGACACGAAAATGTTATGATACAATATAATTGAGAACTATTTTACGAGTATTAGTAGATGCAATTCTTTTTAGATTATAAATGTAAAAATATTTAAACTTTAAGGGGTAAAATTTATAATTAATCCAAATTTTTTTAACAGAAAAATATATGTTAGTTAGTTTCAGTGCACATTAATACATATTTATACCTTTTAAAGTATAAATTAATATTTTTAAATTTTAATGGTATATATTAAAATTCGAATCATCGGAAGAAGTTGAGATTTGCCCACAACAAAATCACATTGAAAAAAAGGTGGAATTTTCCCATAAAATTTAGTTTTTTTGGACAATGTTACCCTCCGACACATGTCTAAATATCCCTTTCCCCACACCACCTCACTTCATATGCACCCAAACGTCCTCACCAGTGTTTTAAAATTTGGCCCGGCCGAACGGGTCAACCCAAAAAATCAGTAAATCGGTGTCTAAGCCGGATCGGTTCTTTAATTAGATCAGTCCAACAAATGACCCACTTGAAAACTGCTCAAATCGACTTAAATCGATCACTTTTTAGGAATCCATAAAAATCAATCTAATTACCACAAGTCCGATTTTTCCAAATCCATTTTCATACGAGAGCCTAAATGTAAAGAAACTAAACTTCAATTAAGACCCAAATTTCAACGTCTAACATAACATATTCAAACCAAAATACTTGGAGGCTGACATTAAGCTTGACCACTAGCTACAAGTGGAGAAGTGAAACACTTTTATAGGCGTAGATTTCTTAGAATCACTTGTAAATTTTCGACGTGGAATAAATAGTGCACTTAAATTCTCTTTGTTTTTTTTATCAATTTTTCTTTTAGTTTTTTAGGCATCATTTTATTATTATTTATACTAAATATTTAATGTTTTTTAGTGAATTATTTTATACTCTGTCAAATTATATCAATTATGTAAGTAAATTAATGATTTGAAGATATTTTTTGTCTTTTTATTTTATTTACAATAACATAAAATATGTTATTTTTGTAATTAATATAATTTTTTAGCATAATTATTATTATTATTATTTATTATTAATTATATAATTGATTTGATTGATTGATTCACGGTTAAAACATTGACCCAATTCCTTTGTAGATTTAGTGTCCGGACCGAATTTTAAAACTATGGTCCACACTCTCCTCCCACTAGAAGTCTAGAACTCTCAGTCACTGCCCCTCTTTGAAAAGATCACCCCTCTCTTCTCTCTCTCTCTCTCTCACCATCAAAAATCATGGCCGCCGCAGCACCACCGCCACCACCAGCACCAGCCCCCGAGCCCAATCTCACCCTCCCAGAAGACCACCCGATCGGCCACCCACTCTTCGCCCGAATCCGGCTAGCCACACCCACCGACGTCCCCCACATCCACAAACTCATCCACCAAATGGCCGTCTTCGAACGCCTTACCCACCTCTTCTCCGCCACCGAATCCTCTCTCTCCTCCACCCTGTTCAACCCCAACAACCCACCCTTCCACTCCTTCACCGTCTTCATCCTCGAAGTCTCCCCCAACCCCGTACCCTCCACCACTCACCCCCACTTCACTCCGATCCTCAAAACCATCAATCTCGATCTACCCATTACCGACCCAGAACAGGAAATCTTCAAATCGCATGGAAACAACGTCGTTGTTGCTGGGTTTGTGTTGTTTTTCCCGAATTATTCGACTTTTTTAGCGAAGCCAGGGTTCTATGTGGAGGATCTTTTCGTGAGAGAGTGCTATAGGAGGAAAGGGTTGGGAAAGATGCTATTGTCTGCGGTGGCGGCTCAGGCGTCGAAGATGGGATATGGGAGGGTGGAGTGGGTTGTGCTGGACTGGAATGTGAATGCCATCAGGTTCTATGAGGAAATGGGAGCGAAAGTTCTGCAAGAATGGAGGATCTGTAGGTTGACTGGTGAGGCTCTTCAGGCTTATGCTAATGCTAATTGATCATGATCATGACTTGGGTTTTCTTTCTTTTTCATTTTGAAAATTGGGTTTTTTTTTTTTTCCTGTAATGGTTGATGATTTAGACTATCTTAATTTGGGGAATTAGGGTTAGGGTTCTGAGAGATGTATGATGGTGCTCTGTTTCTGAATTAGATGCTGATTGAAAATGTACCTCTACATTTTTCTCCAATAATTTTACTTCAATCTACAGTGGGCTTTTGAATATGTCATTTAGTTTTACTCATATAGTTGGTTACCACTCTGTTAGATACTTCTTACTATGATGCCATTTTTCATTTCCTCGGTTATTGGTGCTTAGAATTGTTCTGTTTTTCAGTTGTTGAGATATTGATAACAATGAGTCACATCATTGATCTTAACAACTGCACTGCAGATGATTTGGTGTATATTGTGGTGCACATTTTTGGTACACATAGTTTTATCCGTTTGAATCCTACACTTCACCTCTTAAAATTTTCAGTTTTTGGTTAGGGTTCTTGGAGATGTATGTATGATGGTGGTGCTCTGTTTCTGAATTAAATTCCAATTTTAAATGTGCCTCTTCATTTTTGTCAAGTAATTTTACTTCAACCCTATTTGGACGTATGAATATTTCTTCTACCTCTACTAAACATTTGGTTGCCATTCTGTTTTGCTACTTTTGACTTCGATGCCTATTTTTGTTTTTCTTTTCTTTTCTTTTGGTGTATAGGAATGTTTCTGTAAGCGGACAAAATTCCTTCTATCCTCTGGGAACGGTGTTGCCCTTCCTCGAGTCAAGTTTCCGGTAAAACGAAAAAATTGCCTAAGATTGAAGTGCTTCGATCGAAGACACTCCGATGCATAAGTCAGTAGTTGTAAATCAAAAAGAATGTGTTATGGAAGGATTCAACGTAGCTTTTACTATGCATCTTCGCTGACTTATATAGACTTCAGTGATCCCACTTTTTGTGGAAGAAGATGGCACATCTCTCTAATGCTCCTTTAATCTCAGCTCATGAGCTGTTGGATTTATTAACTAGGTAGTACTGTTGAATCTCTTAAAGGCAGGGAGTGATCACGTTGTTCGGTTCTTATCTTGATGCGATCAGATCCTTTTGTTCGGTCATACTACCGATCTAAATAGTTCAGTTCGGTTCGGTTCGGTTCTGGGAGAGTCTAAACCTCACATGGCTCCTACGTAATGGTTTACCCACGTGGGTTGATTTTATGCCCCTTCAGTTTCTGTTTTTCTTATGCTGATATTGATGACAATGAGAATACTAATAATTGTTGCGAACCCTTTGTAGTTTGGGTCCTAACAATCTAATTCTCTATGTTTAAATCCAATATCCCCCCCCCCCTTTGCCTTCCTTCCCAACCCCACCCTCCCCTCCCCCAAAAAATAATAATAATAATAATAATAATTTTGAGTTGTGGACTGTTACTTGTACAATGTCCATTACTTGATGGTCACAAGTGAAATTTAAAAAAATCAAAATTTTTCAAAAATAAATATCATACCATTGCCTTTCTTTTAGGCTCGGAAATCAGTCAAGTCTGATATATTTTTTTATCTAAAAAAAATTTAAGTATAAAAAATGACAATTTTTGGTCCCTGACAACAGGATGGACCGGCCAGGTCCGGCTTGGGATATTTCAGCCCATAGCCCGCCCATGGGCCAGGCCTCTGGGCTCTAACTAATCAACGGACGGGCTGGGGCTGCCCATTAGGAATTTAAGGCCCATGGCCCACCTGTGGGGTGGCTTATTGGGCCAAAAATAGGCTAAATACGAGTTGGGCTTTATGAGCCGCCCATTGGACACAGAATGAGTTTTTTATTAAAAAACTTTTTTTTAAGTAAAAAGACATCAAAAAATTTATTTTTTATATAAAAATTACAAAAATGCATCAATAACATGAACTTGGTATGAAAAAATAAATTAACAAAAAAATTATTTATATCGATTGAATTTAATAAATATTCATATGGAGTTATAATGTTACATTACAAATTAATTGATGGGTGAGATTATTTTACATCACTGTAAATTGAGTACATTCTAACTAAGTTGACACTTACACAATTGTCAAACATTTGTAAGTTTCAACCTTATAAAAGTTACATATCAAATATCAAATAAACAATATAATTATGATATATAATCTAACTAATTATTGTTTGTGCCTGAAGGCACAGAATAATAAAAAATAGTAAACAATAAACATATTTATATTCATATCTAAAATCAAATCACAATATATACAAAAAAAATAAATGAATTTAAGTATCGGTTGTAGTGGAAGTGAGAGCTGGTGGACGACAGTGGTGATGGTAAGAGATGATGATGGTTGTGGTGGGTGACAATAATTGTGATGGCGACGGAGGTGGTGGCGGTGGCTGCGGTGGTGGCAGCAACAGTGGTGGGGGTAGGGGTAGGGGTGGTAGAGGTAGTGGTGAGATGTTTTCAAACATTATTTTTTTTTAAAGTATTTATGAGAAATAATTTTTAAAAGTACTTTAAAAAGTCACTCAAACATATCCTTAGGAGTCTATTTTTCCTATTAAATTTAGAGTGTTAATATTAGCTGTTAGATTAACTTTAAAGTAAAATTTAAAGTGATCTCAACCGCGAATAGCAAAAATCATTTTGTTTATCTTTTGAGATTTGAATTGTAAACTACTTTATTATATAAACTAGTTATTACATGTGCCTGAAAGCACAGAGTAATAAAAAATGATAAACAATAAATATATTTGTATCCATATCCAAAATTAAATCTCAAATATAAAGAAGAGATAAATGAATTTAAACATTAGTTTGTAGTGGGGATAACAAATAGTGAGCGGTAGTGGTTGTGGTGGTAGGAGACAGAAATAGTTGTGGTGGCGGTGGTAGTAGCGGCGGCAATGATGATGGTGGTGGCGGCGACAACAATAATGGTGGTGGTGGCGACGGCGGTGGCAATGGTGGAGGTGGTGGTGGTGATAGTGGCAGCGATGACAACGGTGGTGGTGGTGGTGACGATAGTGGTGGAGATGGAGGTAGCGGTGGTGGTGGCAATAGTGACGGTGGTGGGGGTGGCGGTGGTGGTGATGGTGGCAGCGGTAGCGACGACGACAAAGGTGGTGGTGGTGGTGACGGCGGCGGTGGAGGCAATGGCGTCGGCGGCGACCACGGTAGTGGTGGCGACGATGGCGACAATGGTGGTGGCGGCGATGACATTAATAGTGGAGGTGGTGGTGGCGGTAAAGGTAGTGGTGGGGTGGTTTCAAACACTATATTTTTTTTAAGTATTTATGAGAAATAATTTTAAAAATACTTTTAAAAAGTCACTCCAAACACACCCTTAAGGGTCTATTTTTCATATTAAATTTTGGGTGTTAATATTAACCGTTAAATTAACTTTAAAGTAAAATTTAAAGTGATTTCAATCACGAATAGCAAAAGTCATTTTGTTTATGTTTTGAAATTTGAATTGTAAACTACTTTATTGTATAGATTATTTTCTTCCAACGGACATATTTTATTAGGCTAACGGGCGGGCTAATAGGCTCTTTGCCTTCTGGCCCCCCGACCCTAAAAAACACACCCCTGGCCCTTCTTGTCAGTTTAGCAAGTTATCTAAACCCTGCCACGTGTACGGGCCATGAGTGGCTCATTGGGTTTTGAGCTTTTTGGTGAGACCTAGTCTTGCGTCAATCACGTAATTCCTAATTTTGTATCTATTTAGTCCTTAAAGTTCTTAATTTGTTTCTATTTGATCTCACGTAATTGACGCGTGATCAAAGACGTTAACTATTTTTTGTGGATGTTTGAAATTGGATTATATAGATACAATTAAGAATCTTAAAAACTAAATAGACACAATAGGCATATTGGGGACCAATACGCTGTGTGTTAATATTTTGGGTGCTAAAAGTGTATTTTACCCTACTATTATTATGAATAGTATTATTTGAACTTAATTTATTAACTTAATTTACTATCATCATTAAATTAATTGTTGATCCTATTAAACATTGGAAGTTAGTTTTAATCCAACTGTTACAATAAATCTATAAATATTAGGTCAATTTTTTAAGTCTAAATAGTATTACTCGTATTATTACTACCTTGCTTGGGTGAGATTCCCTTCATTGGTTTTTCTCTGAATTTCTCTATGTCCCTCCTAAATCTTGTTTTGAATTCTCTTCACACCTTCAAATATCCCCCATTCGTTCCCAGAAACATGCACCACAATTCAACGGCTGAATGCAATTCATCCATCCAACATATTCAATCTAACAGCCTCCTCTACATTCACCAAGACAAAATCTGCATAAAAAACCCATTAAAACATATATTCAAAGAAAAATTACACATAAAATCTACTGGTAATTACATATTATGCAATAGAACACGAAAATTTTCCAAATAAATTAGAAAATCATCCCTATAGAGCCGTCGGGTCGTATTACATGTTCTAGATAACTTGAAAGTAAAGGGAAAAAAACAACCATAAGAAAGTTCATGTAATCATGTGGAGGCGTACTATTAATAAATTATCCACAAAGAAATATATTGACTAAGCATTTTAGCTAAGTCCACTCATTAAAACCAACCGAACCAAATATGCAGACATTTTTAGATGAAATGGTGCGAACTTAACATGTTCATTAATTTTCAAAAAAAAACACTATGAATGCCACAGTTAATCCAACACATAAAAAGACAACCAAATCTCCGACCCTTCTAAAACTAGGCCTAAATATGTACTTCTTCTCGGGCTGCAGCAACTGCACAGAGGGCTATCAATTTTAGGACTCAAAGCATAGCAGACATAACTAAGATGTGTTTTTCCAAGTATGCGGGGCATGGTCCTATTTAACACCCAATAATGTTGGAACAGTCAAAGCCAATTTTGTTCAGCTTTTAATTTTTTTGTAACCAAAAGACAAGCACATTTGAAGAAAGGCTACAACGTTTTGTTGGCACTCTGTCAAGAGAACCACATCTATTTTCTGAATTTTTTGAATTTATTTATCAAACTATCACACTTTATAAAAAACAAAATTGTTGACTCTATTTTTAATAGTTGGTTGGAAAATGTTTTTCATTGTTTCAGTTAAATATACAAGGAGATTGTTAAACTCAATGAATTTACTCTTAAAAGTAGGGTTGTTGGCTCCACTTTTTAAAAATTGTGGTAGTTTAGTAAATAAGTTTTAAAGAATTATATATTCATAAATTTATCTTAAAATTTTCAGAGAATGATAAATATCTTGATTATTTTCGTCTCACAAAAATTCATTTTCACTTATTAATTAATTAGTACAAAATTGGTAATTACACCCAATTGTTGATTAGGCCCACCCCAGTTTAGATTCACCTCGTTAAATTTAATAATTTTCTGCTTCTGTACACATCAATCATAAACTATTCTCAACCTTTGTCTTTTCCTAGATATTTTTTTGGTGACTGTCCGTCTCATAAAACCCACACAAACAAACCCATTTGTTTATCAATAATATGTTAAGAAACCGTTTCTCGGTATCTCACTCCAAAAGGTTTCTATTACATAAAACATTTGCTGTTACATAAAACATTTGCTTGCAGCTAATGGAACAAACCAGAAACTGGGCAATGTTTGCTTTTTTTGTACAAAAAAAATTATTGTAGATTTTTTTATTACTATTATGATAATTATTTTTATTATTTTTTTTGTATTATAAATAACTCCACGAATCATGGTGACAATTTATAGAGAGAGCACACATCTCTAATTCTTATCAAAATTTGAGTAAAAAAGAGAGAAGAGAAACTCAAATTTAATGGTCTATTTAGTAGGAAGGATAAAACAGTGAAGGAATGGAAAAATGAAAGGAGTAAGGGATTGTTTGTTTAATGTCTTTGTCTTGTGTTTTATATTTTTATTTTAATTTTTGTCAAAAATAAAAATTAAAAATATATTTGAGTACTGTTTTTGTTTTTGTTTTATATTAGTTGTCTAGAAACAAAGACAAAAAAATGAAAACAAAAAAAAGATGTTTCAAGAAACACCAAAAATAAAGACAACACATGCACGGTTGTAAGGAAATTAACGAGATTCAGACTTCGAGTCCTCTTAGCAGTAAAATAAAAAAAAATTTATTGAAATATAAAAACTCATTTCATCACCTCTCTCTCCTCTCCATCGCTTCTCTCTCTCCTCTCTCTATATCAAACGAGCGCCTCCATCTGCCTCTCTCTCTCTCCTTCACTGCCTCTCTCTCCATCTCTGTCTTTCTCTCCTTCGTTGCCTTCATCGATGCATCCCTCTCCATCGCTGCCTCCATTGATGCGTCCCTCTCTATCGCTGCCTCCATCTCTACCTTAATCGTTGCTTCTATGGCTCTTCATCACATCTCTCTCTCTCTCACCTTGGTCTGTGCAACAAAGAGATCTCAAATCTCGAGTGTATGATTTCTGCCTCCATCATTGCTTCTATGTGTGTCTAATTTCTGTGTTTGTGTGTGTTCTGTGATTTTTGGGTCTCTATGTGTCTGATGTGTGGGTGGGTCTCTCTGTGTGTGTGATTTCTGCGTCTAATTTCTCTGTGTGTGTTTGATTTTTGTGTGTATGTATGTGTCTGATTTGTGTGTGTGTGAGTGAGATTAGATTTCAATAGCACTAAGGGTTGGGGTTGATTTTTCGGATTCCATTAGTAGTTAAGAAATAAATGGGGAAGGATGGTATTGGCGACATCTTTTTCTTATGGTGTTTGTTCGAATGTAGAGGCTGAGTTCAGAGTTCTTTTAGATGGATTGAGGTTGGTGGACAGATATGGCTTATTTGCTTATAATATTGATATTGAGTGAGACTCTTTGGTGCTTTTCAATACTTTAAAAGGTATTTTACCGTGTCATTGCCTTTGTGGGGGATTCTTGCTCAAATTATGAGGCTTTTGAGTAGGGTGAAGTTTAAGATGAGGCATGTTTATAGGGAAGCTAATTCGGTAGCTGATGGGCTTGCGAATAGAGCGGTATTGAATGGATTTTCTTCGGATTTTTCTGTCTCTAATGTGTTGGCTACAATTGTACAGATGAGGATGGTGCAGGACCTGAGCAGGTTGCCTTTTCTGCAAACTAAAAAGGTGGTGGTTTTTGATGATTTTGGTTTAGCTTTGTTAGTTTGAAGTTGTTGAAAGTTTGGTAGGGGTGCTGATTTGAGAAGTTCAAAGGAGCCCTGGTGCAAATTTCTAGGCTAATTGAATGTTTTGAAGGATAAAAATCATAAGTGTAATGTAAATGGGGTTTTCCCCTTTTGTTTATTGTAATATTCTTTCAATAAAATTTTGGGTTAGGGTTGATTTTGGCCTTGAGTAACAATATTGCACTTTATTAGTTTAGGGATTTGTTTGAGGGTTATCTTGCCACCCCCAAAGACTCCTAAACATGTTTTTGTTTTCAATGTTCACCACAAAAACAATGACAACTTTTGTCTCTGTTTTTAATTTTTTTGAAAACGTCAAAACAAAAACGTTACCAAATGATCCATAAGTTTTTTAACCTTGAAGGAAATAAAGAGTTTTTTCATCATTTATATTTGATAAGAAGGATATAAAAGTGGAAGAAATAATTTTGTTATTATTTTATTTGGTATGAAAAAAAATAAAGTAACATCATTGCTAATTTTTTATTTTTTTTTTGAACATATGATAACTATAACCACTCACACTTAAAAGTGTGAGGGCCATAACATCCATTTAAACACACACCCCTTAAGACTATCTGATGTGGGATAGGCTCAACCATTACCCACCCAGGCCCTAAGGCCTCACCCAACTTATGGTGTGGCAACATCATTGCTAATGAAAGACCAAAGACGTCCAGATAGAATATAAATAATATGTTGAAAGACCAAAGATATCCAGATAGAATATGAATAATATGTTGACTTGTAACATGAACTCCAAATGACTAAATGGTAATTAGTTATTAAGATGTGGACCCCATGTCGTGCTCATGTACTTTTTGCCATTTTTGTCTGTTTTAGGCGGGAGGGATTGTCTTTCCATCCATTTGTCTTTTCTCTCTATCTTTCCTTTTTAACTCCTACTTTTCATCCATTAATTTCCATCCATTCACTTTTCACTCATACAAACTCAAAGTTAAATGGAGACAAACTTAAAGAAATCTGTGAAGTAACAACAATATCTTTTTTATCAAGGCGAGGTTTGGAACCCAGTTATACCATGTGGGAGTCACAAAATAGTATAACTATGATCAATTGAAGAAGAAAAGAAATGGATCGCATAGGAACTTTCGTGAATACCAAAAGAGCTTATCGAATGCACCATCGACCTCAAACAGTTTGACCGAGTGAGGGAAGAAATTAAAAGAAAAAACGTAGTGGATGAGCAAAAAACAAATACTAGTGAAGACTAGACCTAAAATTTCAAACAAGAAAACGTAGTCAGGTTATTTCTTAGTTTTTGGCAGGACATTTTTGTCAAGTGGGTTCACCAGCCCACTCCCAATGAAGGAATTGACATATATTACAAGTAGGGCCCGTTACAATAAATAATGACAAGTAATGAGTGTTTTTAGTAGGCTAGCCATGCCTATCTCCCTACCTAGACAGCTGCACAATAAGTAGCTCTCTAATCCTCTCTCTCTATATATATGGGTGAAGACCCAAGAAAGAGGGGGCCCTGAAGGAAGAGCACCTCGGCTCTATACTTCACACACACACACTTATGTTATGATTCTAGTTTATACACTCGTCTATTCAGTATGGATCGCAATACTAACTTAGGCATTGGAGGGGCCTCTCCTGGCACAACGCAAAGGGTCCCTCTAACCTCTTTTTGCCTTGCAGCTTATGGATTGGATGACACTCGAAGACTAGGGGGAGCACCTCGACATATTTCAACAATTGACGAATTTTTACTCGTGTCGTTTTGTTCATTTATTAATAACTTGATTATTTTTAAATATTAGATAATAGTAGATAGAAATAACGCTTACAAGAAATCCTATTAAAACCAAGAAATATAGGCCTATCTGTCATTTAAATGAGAATAAAAATAATCATTAGATTTAAAAAAAATAAAATCTCATTATTAAAAATTTAAATATGAATTTGTCTCTTTAGTTAAAAAAATAAGTCTATATTAATTTGATATGGGTTGACTACGGGTATAGGAGAAGGTTTTTAGAAAGTAAAGATCAGAGAGGATCTCAATTGAACGAGGTTTCCCCTAAACCTATGCCCTCTCAGAAGATAATTCCATAACCCAATCACTTTTAAACTTAATTCTCAAACTCAATCTTTTTTAAAAATGTCATTTGAAATGACACATTTTCGCCTAAAAATGTCATTTAGAATGACAATTTCAACATAGTTTTTTTTTTTTTCCAAAAAAGTTATTAAGAATGACGTTTTTAAAATTATCATTCCTAACGACTTTTTGTAACAAGAATTTTAAACGATGCTTAACAGAAGTTAAAAAAAATAAAAGAGTTAAAACGTCATTTGTGATAACGTTTTTAAAAACGTCATTTACGATGACAATTTTATTGTCATATCCCTTAAATTTCACATATCACAGGCTACTCCTGCTTAAATTAATTTCAGACCACTTAGCTCTGCTCCTCCTCAACCAGTCTTAGTCAGACAAGACTCCGATGAGCTCCAATCAGCGACTTCAACAAAGCCACCACCAGCGACCAGTGACTTCCACCAGCGACCACAGCCTCCACCAGCGTGCACAATGCTCCACCAGCGACTTTAACAAAGAGACTGACCACAACCTCCACTATCGACTGAGCAGTTTCTCCATTCTCCATATTTGCCCTAAATATTTTTTGCCCAAAATCGATTTTTGCCCTAAATCAATTTAAATGATGCTAATCCGACGCTTAACCCTTCAATTCAAACCCTAGCGCAACTCAAAATCAGATCAGCCATTAAAACCTGTTCTTTGTTCCAGATTCTACTAAGAAGAAAGGTAAGAGAGGAACCCAAGTATCCCTACTGGTCAGTATATCTATTCCATATGTATGTATGTGTGTGGATGTGATTTTATATGTTATGTGTTTTTGAATTTGATGGAAGTGGTTTAGTTGAATGATTTTGACAAGGTGGTAGACTGAGAGAATTGTGGAAATTTATGGGCTTTATTTGAATTAGTGTTGGGATATATGAATTAGGTTTGGCGAGTAATGGGTTGGGTTTATACACCAAATATATTCATTATATACAATTAAAAAGAGAGATTTTGTGCGTGGGTATTCGTGCGTGCTTGTGGTTGGGTATGTGTTCGACTGGATAAACTTCTTTCTGTTACGTTGATGCGTTGTATTATGGTTTTTTTGTGCTTACAAACAAATATGAGGGATGCTTTTTTCTAACAAAATTTGGAAGGGATTATACTGCTTATTGTTTAGGGTTGTTGGAATAATGTTATAGTAATATGCTTTTGTGTGTACAAAAGTTGAATTCTTCAAGGGATTGTTTAAAATTCTTAACTAGCAAAATATAATATTAGATGGATATATGCATTGCTATTGTTGGGTTGGTTGTTTGCGCTTCTTGTATTTTTTTTTCTTTGTTTTATCAAGATTTTGCTATATCGTCTGTATCAAGTTATATCCCTCTTTATATGTATTGGTATGCTTGATGGTGAGGGATTAAAGTGGCTGGGGATGAAACTGGTACATTTGGGATAGACAAGGTGTGGAAGGAAATATCTTAAAGCCTTGTTAACTTAAGGGGGTAAAAGAGAAGGGAAAATGAAGTTCGATGCTCTTATGTCACTAGTTTTTTCATAAACAAACCCTTGATTCATGGCAGACAACAAAGTTTTATGTTTTGAGAGGAGATATTTTCTTTACTTTTAGTTTTGTGATGAATTTACTGTGATCAAATTTTCGTTTGAATGCTGCACTGATGTCTCACTGTTTTTAGAGACTGCATGTCGGTCCATGTTCGTTCTCTAGGATGTTGCTTTAAATCCCACCTATTTTCGTGGACTGCATACTTGTTGAGAAATAAGTACCAAAGTAAACCATAGATTTTGCTATGGTTTGCTAGATTTCTATAATTGATGGGTTTTTTTTTTGATAATGATAAACCCCTTTCCACAGATAGTTGGACAGCTAAAATGCTTGCAAATTGTTGCAAGTTTAACAGCTGTACGAAATGGTGAAACTAGGAGGGCGGCTTTAAATACTCTAGCTACTGGTTATAAGATTCTTGGTGAGTTGTGATGTCATACACTTATTGTAGACTGATCTAGTGAGATATTTAAATGAAATTTGCCACTTTTCACTTGTTTGCTTAGCCTTGCATTTTGTTGAACTTATTGTGTAGTAAATTATGTTTTTTGAAAAAAGCTCAACAATATGGATGGATAGTCATTAGAAGAGCATTATATATGCATAAAAAAGGGGATATTCATCTGTTGCTTTTATTGGGGTGCATCTTGTTATTATTGTTTATCCTTCCTGCTTGGATTGTTTGATGAAATTATTTTTCAGGTGATGACATATGGAAAAATGTTGGGAAGCTGATAGAAGCACAAAGAAGCATGTTGGATGATCAGTTTCAGTGGAAGGTTAGGATAAATTTAGGCTTGGTTTGCTGTTTTTTCCTTCTTCCTTTCGTTATGATGTATGCATTTTTTCTGTCAGGCCCAAGAGATGGACAAAAGGAAAGAGGGGAAGCCTGGTGAAGCTAGGGCTACTTTAAGGCATTCTGTTAGGGATAATGGGTGTGATTTTCTATTAAGGCTTTAAGAGTTTGGAAGGCTCACAGTCGAGATGCATTTTTCTGGTTCTAGGATTGAGCGATTCATGATACAGATATGTGTTTCATCTTCGACAGATTTTTATTTGATTTTTTTCCCAATTTTATTTTTATAATTTCATGATTATTATGTAATGAATGAGTTGGTATCATGATTATGAAACCTGTGGACATCAATCCAAATGATGAATGGATAAATGTAAGCAACTACTCCTCATATATTTCATTTGATCTGAGGCATCAGTCCATTTCAAATGAAATCACTATATGCTTTGTGCTTTTAATGATCCAATCATATTTCTAGTACTTACTCATCTTTCTAGCAGTTCTTTTTCTGAAACTTTTTACATACTCTCCTGTAGATGGCAATGGCTGAGAGAAGATGTTCCTAATCCGTGGCTAAAAATACCTAAACCTTACTAGGGAAGAACTACTTAGCAAGGGAGGAAACTTCAAGAAGGGGACAAAACATTGGCACACCCCGTTTTACATTTATGTTGTAGAGGGCCTTCACAAATAGCATGGTGATGCACAAATACCAGCTGCAGCAATGTCCGATTATGTCTGATTTGAGGCTTGCTTCCAATTTTGTTGTTGCCTCTTAGCATATCATAATGTCTGATTATTTCTGCTTCTTTGCTAAATAGACTCTAGCATGGTTGCGTGAGTTGAGAGCACATTGCTGTAAATTATGGTCGTGATTGATTTTTTTTTTTTCCCGACCTTTGTTAATTTAAAATTGGGTTAATCCTGTTCAATTAAGCTTGTGTTCTGAATAACTTGCCTCATTTTTGGTTATTATATGAAAGATTAACCTTCTCACTTCATGTTTACTTAGATCTTTCATTGTACAATATTTGAAGTCGAGAAAGAAATGAATTTCATGAAAAGTAAGAGGAGTATCTTGCTTGAGGCAACATCTACAGGGCTGAACCACACTATGGACACAGTTTGCTCCACCATTGCCTAGCAATGAAAAGAGGGGCTAGAAATGGCAGAACATATGAACCAACTCGACAACTGAAAATGACTAGCGGAACATATGAACCAACTCAATTCAACTCGACAAATCTGTAAAGAAGCCATTATGTATTGAAAAGATTTCTATTTCATATTCACAATTTTCGGTATTTCAGAGATGCACAAAATTTCCATGCCATCTGCAACAGAGGTATTGCAACTATATTGCACATATGTTCTTTGATGATAGCCAGTGCTTCTTGTAGCATCAAACTCGTCACTAAACTCTTCCACCTAAAAAAAAATAGCAAACCAAAAAATGACTAATAAATGCGATAAATTTGTGGGTATTAACTTATAAAATATCAGTTCCATAATGGATTGATGGATAGCCACAAAAAATAGCATTGCAGTAAACATCACAAATTAAAATTTAGCAAGACCAAGAAGCAAACCTTTGCAGCTTGCGTGAGGTCACAATTGTAACAATTTCATAATTCAAAGGAGGAACTCATTGAAAATTCAATTATAATTACTGGTTCCACAAATAAGACCAAACAACTAGTAACCCTTCTGTCACAATTTGAATCACCAAAACAAACCAAAAGAATCATATAGCTCAGATCATATAATAAATTCACAATCCAAAAAAACCAAACTACATATACAGTCAACAAACCTAATACTTAATTACAATATAAGACCATTTAAAATACCTCTCTAAGGGCTTGAAGTGGAAGCTTAAACCCACAATTTTCAAGCAATTAAACTCACAATTTTCAACTTAATATGTTAGTTAACCCAACCAGATATGTACCAGAGTAATGCATACATCTCCATTCCATTCAATTCCTATATTTCTTAGTCTATATATGCAACTCAATCTCTCATTGTAATTTTTTGGGTAGTCAAAATTGGAGTTTTTAAAGAGAGAAAACTGACAGAAATCAATAACCCATATCACATCACAATTCTTGATTAAACATATACGCAGAGACAACATTCTTTTTTTATATGAACACTGTAGGCCTGCTTTGCAGAAGTTATATAGAGAAAGAAATCAACTGAATTAACCAGTCTCCACAAACCAAAACAAAGAAAAAGATTGCTCAATCTCTAACAAAGAATCAGAAGAGAATGACAGGCACAAATGAAAAACTAAGTCTGAAATAAGTTTTTTTC
>CAUOFW020000736.1:165000-206373 GCA_963454935.2 Ilex paraguariensis | reverse complement strand
TACAATATATATGAAAAATAAAAATACTAAAAACATACACTCCCATTATATGACCTCCTTTTATATATATTTGAGAAGTGCAAGTCATTAGAGGCTTTTAGATACTCACAACGCGTAGTTGTTCACTTAGAAAGCAACAATACGAAATATATTTTTAGATACTCACAACTAACACATGCTGCTTATGTAGAAAAAAATAAATAGTTATTGATAAAATAACACTACGCATAGGTTGAAAATTACTATCATGCCAAGAACCTGTAGTTGATTTTGTAAGGAAATAACAAGAGATAAAGGATGAAGAAGTGAATGTTGATCAGAGGAGAGAGGTAGAGTAGTAATGGCGTAGCAGACGTTGGCCAATCAAAAAGGCATTGGACAGTTACAAAGTCGCAACTTTAAATCTGTTATCAACAGATTAAACCTTAAATAAGTAATCACACCATTTAGATCAAGGATAACAATGTCTATATATAATTGAAAAATGATGCATTATCAAAGAAACATATGCCCTGGTAAACATTGAACTCAATCAAACAGAAGATAAGCTAATTTTTCCTATGGCACTTGAACTGTTATTTAAGGTAAATCAATGTTAGACCCTTTCATCCAACTCAAGATTTATCAGTTGAATACTTTTGCCAAGCCGAATCAACCCATACTGCAACCATTTGCTTAAGAATTTTGACAAGAATTAATAAAGAAATTCACAAATTCTAATTTAAGAGTGTAATGTACTACAAGATTCTATAGTAACACTCAGTATCGATCAAAACTCTGTAATAAAAGTATCAATACATGATTGAATAAAAACATCTATTCTCTCTGAGTGCATCATATCAACTGCAAGTATGGTAGTTTTGTTATTATGAAGGCTTTGGAACAGGAAAGAATGGCAAATACCAATCTAACATATAACTTATTACGGTTGTGCATCTTGCATCGTGATGCTTATATTTGGTTAGACCTCCGCTATCAGGTGAGCCATCAATGTATGGATCTACAATCAAACAAATGTTTTGATATGTCCAAGAAAAAACAAAAAAATTATAATTACAATTCAATATAGCTCAAAGGAACGCACGGGTGCACCACATTATTGAAAATTCTTGTATGGTCCTTCAACAATTATTTGATCAAGCAATACTTTGTTGTAAAATAGTTTCGGCCTAACTAAAATACTCTCCATTTCTAATGCTGGGGTATTGTATGCATCCATCTACTTTGAAATCACTGCCACATCATAAAATAAACTTAGAAAAAAAAGGGGAAAAAAGGAAACAAATCTACATTAATATTGAAGAACTCTAAGTAAAAGATCAAGAATAAATATGGAAAATAGATGTGATATCCATGAAATTATCAAACCAAAAAACCATATACCAATAATTACATAAATGAATCTTACATCTATACTACTAATAAAAGTGTCTTAACATGAAAATTTTTTGAATATCTATTTACTCTTATAAAAGATTACAAACATCACTATATCATTTCACAATTAAATGTCTAAATTACCATCATATCCTTATGTATTTAAATCTCTAAATTATATATAATATCTCTTTTAATTATTTATTATTTATGTATAAATATCAGTTTCTATAAAAAAATATGATTGACTATATTACCCTTAAAAAATATGCATAATTATATTTCAATATAAAGTGTTCAAAAAACCTTCAAAAACTTCATCAATGTAATATTACTTATCTCATATACAAAGATAATATTATACTTACATATGTATATTTTTTTTCATTGAAAAGTTTAACTCTTTCATTTCTAAGATAAAAAATAATCATATATATAGTTTTTAAAATTATTATAATTCTTCAGTCACAATAAACTTTCTAAGTTATATTAAGATTTTTTGTAAAAATAGATATTATAGTGTATTTTTAAGTAAAACTTGAATTTTTTAAAACTTTAATATGCTTGATAATATATATTATAGAGTAGTATATTAAATTTTATCTCATTTGACCTACCTAATTTCTAATTACAATAAGGTTCTAATGTGAATGTGATTAGTATATTGACAATTACTTTTATTTTATTCAAGGAAGTATTAGTGGAATCTTAATCAAATAAATTTTAAGAAATTTAATTCCTCAAATATCACAAAAAATTCAATCTCAATCACAAAATTATATAAAAAAAATTAACTATTTTAATTTTTTTTTTAATAATTAGAACAAAGAATCTTAGGAATATTATAAATTTTGATAATCTTATAATAAAATATTAGCAATTAAAAATTAAGTTTGATAAATTTGAGATGATATTAATTTTAAAATGCATATACCTAATATATTTTATTAATTTTTGTGTACAAAAGTTAGTCACGTGCAATGCACGTTTTGTATTGCTAATAAGTTTTAAACCCAAAAGACTGCAAATATGATTTCCACACATATTGACTGGCATGTACGATGTGTTATCATGAGAAACATGTCAATATGGATATAAAATTGAGCAGATTGTTCAAGTAAACATAAATGAATCCAAGCTCGTATTTTAGGGAAGAGTTTGTAACTAAAAATTTATTACCTGATCAAGCAATACACCAATGATTCAAACCTTGCCAATGACCCATAATGAGCTCCAATAATGTACATCTTGTATTGTGCATAGTTATGTTAAATATCATGACCATTCTAAGGCAGTGACAAGAAGATTGTGTCTGCCTGCAGTACAAGAAAAATCAATCAAATTTTCCTAAATAAACTTTAGAAGACGACCGCAGACCAGTAATCAAACAAACAAAAAGACAGAACGCATCATATACTTGAACGATCTCTTATCGTGCCAAAGTTCTATACCTTCAACTTTGGCGCTAAAAGGAAAAAGTCTCCCCTTATGAACTCAACACGATAATCCACTACATAGATGAAAATCTGGTAAGCCATTCACTCCCAAAACACACCGTTAAAAAAAAACAAACAAAAAAAATTCCAAAACACGATGAACTATTTCGATAAAGAAATATAAGTATATAACACAAGACAAGGAAATCTGATTTACTTGACTGCAAGAAAACATTATTCGACCCACTTTAACTTGCAAATGAGCATATAACTATTATATGTATATCTAACTACTATCTAGAGTATGAACCCACAAATTCACAACAATCCAGGATAGTAAATGTTTCTATACTAAACTCCCAAGTAGAGTGATATGTCCCACATAACCACAGAACCATGTTGTGCTGGTTGCAACATGGTAAAAGTTATTCAACTATCCAGCACAAACGATAAAATCATTGACTTTAATTACATGCCTAACCTTCCCCAAGTTCGAGGTTCCTTTCCATTTTCTAGGTGAAGGTCTAGGTAAGTATTAGCTCATAAGAAACCTCAGACTATAAACCAATGTAATGCACAATTGAATTGAAGGGATAAAAATGAAGCAATAATCATACCCACCTATTTGCAAATTGTATGGCATTTCCCCCAACTCTTGTGAAACCATCAACCATGACATCACTACCACAACGGAATGCGTGATGTTTGGCAATAGACTCCGGAGTGACAGAAAGCCATCCATGGAAAGAAAGAAAGAGAGCAGGGGTTGTAAACTGATTTTTGTACTGGGAAAGAGAGCACTACATTTTGATAGGTAACTGCCCTTTAATCGCCGCTAAAAAAGAATTAAAGAGAGATGGAGGAGATGGGGAAGGTGAAGAGAGGGACCGTGGCTTTTTGTTATTCACTGAGTTGAATACGCAGGAAAGAGAGGAAGTGTCACCGTTTGTTCTTTACCGAGTCTTGAATACGTTGGAGAGAGAGAGAGTGGTGTTGTAATGGTAGAAAATTGAGGCAGTAGGCTGTAACGATGAGGAAGTGGTTTAGGTTTAAGTAGGAATTAATTTTGAAGGACATAAGAATTATCAAGAATGATATATTTTCTTTTCTATAGGGTAAAAGTGAAAAAAAATTCAAATATGTTGATATTTTAAAATAATATGGATGATTATGCAGCACTCCTCCATTATACTTCAGTTCTAATGCTACGACATTGATCCTTGGAGGGGTTTTCAATTTTTCCCTATTTGAGCTTGATTGCTCCATCAAGAAAAGATTTCAATTTGTTTATAAAAAACAAGATAAATTACAATGACACCCCTTCTTGTTTTTGACACTTTCACTGCATCTTTTTTTTTTTCTAAAATTACATTGGGATTCCTTAGGCATATTCAATTCAATAGCGTTAACTCATATTGTAAAGTGACAATCTTGCCCTTTATATTTTTTTTTTTTCTTTTTTGGTTAAGAAACTATATGTATATATGTATATTGCTTTATAATGTAAAGATACACATGAAAAACTTTATTTAGACACCGTCCTCTAAAATTTTGAAAATGTCAAGATTATCATTAGAATTGGAATGCTTAACACTTGTGTCATATCAAATTGGTCATTAAATATTTCACAATGAGCATTATTGTATTTATTAGTGTAGATATATTAATATATATATAAACTAATATCAACACTTTTGAATTCCTTTTTTAGCAAATAAGAATGGAATTGATTCCTCCTAAATCTAACTCCATCAGTAAACCTAACGCTTCGCCTAAATCTCAGACACTGGTGTCCCTTCGTCTCTCTCACTAACTCCTCTGCCCTAATCTCACAGACGTCGGCCCTTAATCTCTCTTTTTGACATCAGAAGATAATGCACACTTCACCCCTTCATCTCTTCCCTTTCGACTGTACAGATTCCACACATTAATCGCGGTAATGGCTACATCAGTTATGAGTGGGGAGCTGAATAATTACGACCTAGAGGTGTTGTTCTTTACCAGTTTCTGCATTCTTCTTCTGCTCCCTTTCCTACACCATGGTTGTTCCCATTATTGAAAGCCTCCTCCCTTGTTAGTTTCTAATGGCTACTGCTACTCTGAACTCCACTGATACCGAGAATCTCTCGAAAATTAAGTCTACTGTTGCTGGTCTCAATCAAATCAGGCAAGTATTAGCTTCATTATTCTTCTTCTTCTTCTTTTTTGGACGTTTTTGTTGTGCTTTGATGTTCTATATGACTTTTTTTGTGCATCTTTAAGCATCATATCACAGATTTGAGTGAACGTCCAATTGATTTTTGTTTTGGTTTGATGATTTGTAGTGAGAATGAGAAATCGAGATTCATAAACCTCGTCGCCTACTTCTTCAGGTATAGTGAACTTCATTATCTAACTGATCATCTTCCAGTTTTTGAAAATTTTAAGTGTTTTATATGAATTTCGTAATTTTCAAATTATTCTTTCTTCCTATTCTAAACCTTTTCATATGGATCTTCTGTTAGACAATTATTTCCTTCTTGTCCTTTTTTGGGTAAGGAACTGAGAAATGGAGAGATCCAAGTAATTTAAATGCTTTTGTTGTAGACTAATAAGTTATGTTGTGGAGATTAGATTCTATTTAATGCTTTTGTTTGATGGCCAAATAATTAATTATACATTAGGTTCTTGAGTTCATCATAAGTCATGGATTTTGAAAAATCTGAAATTATTTTGTTTAGAATAGAAGTTATTAGGAAGTGAACAATTATATATGTATATATGTTTGAATAAATGTTTGTTTATTGTGTCATTTTGAATTGATGTGGTGAAGCACAACACGTAGAGTGAAGTAAGAGCATCTCCAACCACGCTCAATAAAATAGTTACTCAAAATATATTTAAATATTGTATTCACTACTTTAGCTATCCACTTTTTAAAATTCACTCCAACTACGCCCTCTATTTTTGCTAACTACTTCAACTAACTTTCAATAATATAATTCAAAAATGCCACGTGGCGTAACACGTAAGTGTCATAATAATGACGTGTCGTACCACATCATTAAATTTTAAATTTTACAACGGTCATATTTACAACGACCATATTTATAATGACCATATTTACAACGGTCATATTTTCAAAGACCATATTTTTGAAAATGTATAAATAAGACCTCCCCTTCTCATTGTCATATAGGTCAAATTTATTTTACTAGTATGGAACTCATATTTCTTTGCTATGGCTTATGATGGTAAATTGAAGATGATTCTTAGTGATTTTGACTCCGATGATGAGTTGGAGATGTTAGCGGTTGTTGCTATGGCAATGGAGAAACTCAATACTGAGAACAGTTTCACAATACGTCGTGGTTCTATTCAAGGTCATTCCATTATTTTTCGCAATCGAGTTGAAAGGCATGAGAGACTTTATCGAGATTATTTTGCTGAATCGCCTACCTATCCCCCAAATTTATTTTGAAGGAGGTTTCGAATGAATCAATCTCTTTTCATTCATATTCTATCCATAGTGGAAGTTTATGATCCATACTTTGTCCAAAAAAAGGATGCTGTTGGGAATATTGACTTGTCTCCCCTTCAAAAGATGACTGTCGTTATAAGAATGCTTGCCTATGGAGTTACAGTAGATGTTGTTGATGATTATGTGAGGATTGATGAAAGCACTGCCATAGAAAATCAGCAAAGATTTGTATTGGCCATAGTAGCAATTTTTTCTGATGAGTACCTCAGGTCACCAAACAGTGCAGACATTTCTAGATTATTAGCAATCGGTGAGAGACGTGGGTTTCCGGGGATACTAGGTAGCGTTGATTGCATGCATTGAAAATGGAAGAATTGTCCAAAAAGCATGGAAATGTATGTACTCTAGTCATGTTCATGAACCAACAATTATTTTAGAGGCGGTGGCTTCATATGATTTCTGGATTTGGCATGCCTTTTTTGGGTTACCTAGATCCCACAATGATATAAATGTGCTAGAACGCTATTTTATTTTTACTCTTCTTTGGAAGGTAGGGCTCCTTCGGTCAATTACTCCATCAATGAAAACGATTATACTATGGGATATTATCTTGCTGATGGTGTATATCCAAAGTGGCCACGTTTGTCAAAACAATTTCATGTCCAAGAGGCAATAAGCAACTACATTTTTCACAAGCTCAAAAGTCAGCCAGAAAGGATGTTGAGAGAGCTTTTGGAGTGCTCTAAGCACGATTTGCTATAGTTCGTGGACCTGCACATTTCTTAAAACTTAAAGTGCTTAAGAATATTATGAAGGCATGCATAATATTGCATAACATGATTGTCGAGGATGAGAGGGACAGTAATGAAATGGACTTTAATTATGATGCATCGGATGAAATTCCTACTCCTACATTGATATCCAAATGGAGTTCAGAACTGCTTCAATTTATTCATACTTAACATCGCATTCGAGACAGAGACACTCATTCAATACTCCAAACTAATTTAGTCGAGCACCTGTGGAATATGCATGGAATGTTTTAGGTAATAATATGCTAAGAAAAACTTAATTTAGAATTTGAACTATTATGGTCTTTAATTCCAATTTAGGCTTGCTTTTTGGTGTTTTAATTTTATTTTCTTTATTAAAATTCTTTGCTGTAATTTAATTCCAAGTTTGCATAATATGGTAATGATTTTATAATATGAAGTTGTGAAGTACAAAATTCGTAGTCACAGAACTAAGAAATCAAAGGTCATTGCACAAATCAACCTGAAAGAGGGAACATTTATCTAAATACAAAGTTGATACACTTTCAATGCTTAGTTTCTAACAATAATGACTAAGCCATTGTTGGAACATTGTAGTTCATCTTCAGAGATCTCTGACAATTTCTCTGAGTCCATATGAAAGTCTTCCAGGGTTGCAAGAGATTTAAACTTCAGCAACGAACTAGAGCAGATAAACCTGTTGTGCTATCGCAAGAAAACAACTTTATACCTTCAAATTTTAGGATTCATAATGGAAGTTTGTAAGTCATCCACTCTGAAAGTTCAGGTTCCAACGATAAGCAGCTATCTTTTAATAAAAAAGAGTTACATAATATAACTTATACTAACATACAAGAAGCAAATGGAAAAGCTAAAAACAACTATGGAAACTTACTGCCTAAACTAAATGAGAGGTGTTGCTTCTCATATGGTAAAACAATCTTTTTTGAAGAATGAAATTCGATGGAGTGTTTGAATGATTCAAACCAGGGTACTTTTACCACAAGATCATCTATGGTGTACCTGTTCCCTACATAATTAATTAGAATATATACTCGCCATTCATTTTAAACAAGGAAAATAGCACTTCATACAGAATGTGCACGTTTATATGCATAACCAAACAATGTGCTTGTCATGCATAGAAGAATTATTACATGTCCACACAATGACACAAACAAGAAAAACCTTTCTAAGAACCCCCAGTAAGTTTGACAAAGAGATGCATTAAGAAATAACACCTATACCTCATAGATCATACACTACGGGCAGCTTCTTTTATATCTTGCAAGGGTTAAAAAACTTCAACTCAATAGTAGGTGTGGATGTTGCACATGTAAGTGTGTCAATTGTGATAAAGCAAAATACTTACAATTCTCCAGAAGAATTTATGCTTGTCCTATAAATTGGCTATCACTAAATTCATGAATATACTATCATGCAATTTCAGGAACTTTGAGCATTATGAATTTTGTGTCAATTATGAATTTTGAGCATTTCATGAACAATTAGTGTTAACTTGAAAGATCCAAGCTCATCCATTGGGAATGATGTATAAACACATACTCAAACTGTCCACCACAATCCGAAACCCACATTGAACTCCTAAAGGGCCTAGCTCTTACATAGAGATTTTCCACTAAAGAAACAATTGCAAGAACCAAAAAGAAAGGAGGATTATAAAGAATTGGCACAAAACAACCAAATCATAATAACCATAACCTGAGAAAGAATGAATCTCTTTAAAAAATTGAGTCAAAAACTAACAGTACATAGTCATAAAAACCAAGAACATTATATTCCATTATCTAGCTACCTTGTTCATAGACATTAGCAACAAAGACCGTTAAAATTCACAAGCATTACTGAGTTATAAATCGATCCAGATGGGAATAAACATGAAACTGATATAGCTAAATTGAGGATAACAAACTTTAGGCACTGGAACCAGTGTATGGGTACCTAATGCATGTAGAACCTGTCACATTTCAAAGCCAAATCAAAACAAGTTCACAACTTCAATTGGAATATATTCAAAAACACATCAAATTCATTCTCATTTCAACATTATATTATCAATCACTGACTATTTCATTCCATTAGAAAAAGGGAAAAAAGTTGATAAAACATAAATATAAGAGGAAGTGCAACCCAAAATTCTAGAGGTCGAACAAGGGGTTTCTTCCAAGTACATAGCGCTTCACAGAAGAGTCAAACCCAAATTCCTACAGAAATGTAGGGTTGGATTGACCATGCCCGAACTGAATCAAAACAAATATCAAACAAACTCAATCATATAATCAAAAATTCCAACGCCACCACTACTTGTTTGGCTATCGAGAAAGCAATCAAACAAGAATTTGAAGTAGAGGTAGAAGGAGTATAAGAACCCACCTGAGTGATGGTGAATTTGGAAGGAGAGAGATGGAAACTTTGAACATTAGCAGAGGCATAGCGAAACAAGGCGTCGAGGTCAAACTGGTGGGCGGGATGAACCTTGCCAACAAAAGCACATGTATAGCTACCCATTCTCCGATTGCTCACACTGATCAAGAACTACTTATGAAGAACAACCCAAAATATTTAAGAACTAATGTCTTAAACCCTTCTTGATTGATGATGTTAGCCACAAATAGCGATTGACGATAGTGGTGGGGAATCTGGTGACTCCTGGGATGCTCCACCGACGAAGGGAGTCAGAGAGTGCATGGAGAGAGTTCTGATGAAGAAGAACCACACAATTGGCACAGAACTCTAATAAAGAACAACCCAAAATGAGGGGGAGAGAGCTCTGATGAGAGAGAGTCTACTAGCCACAACTGATGAGTGAGAATGGGGGGAGACAGATTAGTGAGGGATTTGTTGAGCCGGTTAGAGCCAAATTTTTTGGATTGACTCA
Organism: Ilex paraguariensis; assembly: GCA_963454935.2. Classification (NCBI taxonomy): domain Eukaryota; kingdom Viridiplantae; phylum Streptophyta; class Magnoliopsida; order Aquifoliales; family Aquifoliaceae; genus Ilex; species Ilex paraguariensis. Next base: position 196,428 of record CAUOFW020000736.1, on the reverse strand, counting down.
GCAAAATAGCTAAACGGTACCCTTTGTTGAGCCGGTTGCAGTTACTCTAAGATCCAAACTCCTACAGATAAGGTGGTCGTACCTTATGATAGCTTAGCACCCTTGGCTGATGTAATTATGTAGACTTTTTTGATTCATTGTTATGTACTTCAATATTGTACTAAAAAGATGTGCTTCTCAGATTGGTGACTTTTTTCAACATATTTCGTGATTTTGTCTCATATACCTGAGATGCAAAAGAATATCCTATGACTCTATCATATCTTGCTCATTAAAGTTATCAAAATTTATTAAGTCTGATTTCCTAATTTAAAACTTCTATTTGTGGCGATTCTACCTCTTTTACTGGTGTTAAATTATCACGTACATACTTGAGCTAGTGATCTGAGAAATCACCATTTGGATTGATTAGTTTCTGTGATGCATTGAGGAATGTGTTTTAAATTACCCCGACATAAAAGGTGATTTCCAAGAGGAATTATTGATGAGTAGTCTTAACATCCAAAGAGTGCAATATAACAAAAAATGGATTAGATGGTCTCCTCCATTGGTGGGTTGTTTCAAATTAAATGTGGATGGTGCTAGTAAGGGGAATTTTATTATGGAATTTGAGTCTAAAATTTTTGTTGATGGATGATATGATTAATAGCCAATGTACGCTTATCTGGAAGACATGGTATACATGGGTTAGGTTTTGAAGACTCCTTCATGGTTTAAATTTTGTGATGACAAATATTTATCAAGAAGGGAACACAGTGGCAAATTTTTTCACAGGTCAACAACTGCTCCAAGATTTCCTTGATTTTTTAAAAATGCGTAAATCCATCTAAGGTTCTTAAAATTTGGTGATATGAACTTCCAAATTGAATAAAAATTCAACTCCAGTTGGGATGTTCACAAGGACCTCAAAAAGATGCTTGGATGTTTTCTTTTTTATTGTTTAATTTTCTTATTTTATGATTTGTATGCATTTTGGTTTTTAAAAATATTTTATATTTTTTAAATGATGTAGCTTAGAATGCATTTGAGGGGTAAGACTCATTATGTCCCTCATACTAGGCGTAATTTTTTAAATGATTAATAAAATTGCACCCTCGATTGTTGAGGTTAAACCAAAAAAAAATGTGTAGACTGTTACCACAATTTTTGGGATATAAGGTATGCCTTCCAATAGATTATATGATTTTAGGATCAATGGGAGATGGGTTTTGGTGTAAACTAGTTATTAAAATGGAAGATTGAATTTTTAGGGTGGTAAAAGACTTGACTTGTATGCTTTATGTGTTCCCTTAGATCATTTATGGATAGAGACGTGGAAAAAGAAGGTGTTCTTAAACTTAGCTCTATTTGTTGTTTGTTTGTGGAAGGAAACATAATTTTTTATTGGGCTTTCTCTTCGCTCTCATAATGTCTTAGTTCTGGAATTGGGAAAGTGGCACTAGACATGAACTCAATTATTGCCTAACAAAAAACTTTTGTTCATTGTTCTATAAAATATAAAAGGACTGGAACACCTTCTATGACTATTCTTTTTCACACTTCTGCATATATGTCTTCCATTTTAAGATATTACCTCACAAAGTTAAGGTCTCAAAGTTTGTATACTCGTTCATGTACTGTGATGTATTTAATATCTTGGCAAATTTGTTCAGGATCTGGCCGATATCAAAGATGGGCATTGTAGATTCTTGGTTGGCCTTTTTCTACAGAGATGTACTTAACCATAGATGATTGATTAATTCGATAAATATTGTTACACCTTCTTCATCTCCACATGGAAGGATCAATTATGGATTATTATGGTGAATGCCTTCAATGTGGGCACAACCATACCAGCTTCATGTTGTTACAACTCCGCCAATGATGGAATTGAATAAAATAATTCATGGACATTTATCTAACCAATCCCCTTTTTGTAATCTGGTTTTAGGTAATGGATTTCGTGCCTATTAGCTTCTCTATGTTTGGCCCCATTGCTATATGTTCAATTGAATCCAACATGAGCATGTTTTTTCTTGAAATTTTTTTTGTTTTGTCAAACATTACTACAGGTTTTGGGAGGATTGAGGTTGGATAGTACTTTTTTCCGAGAAAGTAAGGTTGGATACTTTGGATGCGTAGTAATTGGTAGTTTAATGGTTACAGACATTTGGACTAAGAGCTGTTATTGGGCATTTTGAATGTGTCACTATGTTATGAGTTCTTTATTTTTGATCATTCTATCCTTTTTATCTTATGTAATGTGGATTGAATAGATACGAATGTAGATTTTGTAACTTGATTGATTGATTCTTAAGGAATTTTTGAAGCTTTCTTGATATTAAATGTTCATTTTTTTAATAATACTTTTGCATTTTTTCCTATTTTGCGATGGGCTTTAATATTATTTTTGATGTTACATTAATAATATATATGAACTTATTACATACATGAAATATAATTTAAGATAGTCAACGCGCAGCGCGGTAGTGCACAAACTAGTCCCTCTAAATATCTATAGCCACTCATTACCTGCCACACATTTCACCTAAAATACACATGAACCAAATAGAATTCACATCAATAGGGGCCTCCTAATTTTTTTTTAAAAATACATTATCTATGTGTATATATATATGTTAGTTGTTAGTTATATTTAAATGCGTACACCTTATTATTTTTGTTTCCTATCAATTAGTATGACCAAAAATTATCTATAAAATTTTGCACACACTTTGAACACATTACAAATAAATTTAGATAAGTTGTTGATATGTTAGGCTCATTTTGTAGTTATTGTGAAAACTTAGTTACATAATTAAATAAATGATCAATAATGAATCACTTATAGCTTGATTGTATATATATATATATATATATATATATATATATATATATATATATATATATATATAGATTTTTTGAATGGTATTGATAATAAAATTACCAAGTAACGCTTTCAAAGTAAGAAAGCTCGATGGGGTCAATTGTATGAAATTAATCTTATCTTTTATAATTAATATATTTTATGTACATCACCTTTTTGGCTCCTTTGTATTTAATGAACATTCAAATATGAAATGTAATATAATAAATTTAAATATGTTGGTTTTTTTTTACTTATTGCAGAGAAAAAAATTAAAACTTTTAGTTTTTTTTTTTCGGTAAGTAAGATAATATCATAAAAGAAAAGGGAACATGTCACAGGTGAAACCAAAAGGGATGGTTGATCTTCTTTAGACAAGAAAAAGAAGATCCCCTATCCCCATAACAAAAGAATACAAAGAAAAGAATGCAAAGCACATTCCAAAAGTAAACCAGAAAATGACAAGATCCAACACTGGACATCAAGACATGATCAGCGAAATGAAGCATCAAACAACATCATCAAGTAGAAGCAACAACACCAACAACACAACCACCATTTAGATAAAGCAACCAACCAAGAACCAGCAAGACAAAAAACCAGCACACACCACATGCCCCACAAGTGGTGTGCCCAACAACCAAAACAAAAAAACTCACCAAGACAAACACCAACAACACGCCACATGCCCCACAAGTGGTACACCCAGCAAGCAAATATGTAGCAAAAAGGTAAGAGCAAATGCAGCAGAGGGAGAGAACAAACAATCAGCTCCCACATATGACAAAACCCGTAGCAATATACAGTAAAAAATAAAGCAAAAACAGAGGATGAACCATCGCATCATTGATGCCACAAGAGCATCACACCCTCCAAACATACTCCACACACAAACAAGTCACAAGCATTCCACTGGAAAGGCCAACACCAACGAAAAACAGCCACATACGGTGAAATCAAAGATCAAAGATATTGTCAGGCAAGGCCCATTGTCTTTGCAACCATGCATTAGGATTGTTTCTTTTGATTCCACGGCAGGCATGAAGCTTGAGTCTAACATTTTCCACAATCTCCTTCTAAATGGAGACCACATCTCTATAAGAGTTTTTAAAATCCCTATGATTCCTCTCCCTCCAAATCATCTATATTGAGGTGGCGAGCATCAATTTGCCAATCAGCTTTGGAAAAGCCTTTCCCTTCATATCTGCAGCATATCAGTTAACCAAATCAAGTCAATCAAGTCTTGGCCATTGGACATTCACTTTGTCTTTCAATGAAATCCATATTCTCTAGTAAAAGGGCATTCAAAAAAGAGGTGGTTATGAGTTTCCACTACTTCTCTGCAAAACACACAATGAGTTAATTGAATAACACCATATGATATAAGCTTGTCTTGGGTGGAAAGCCTATTTTGAACAACCAGCCATAAAATAAAACTATATCTAGGCACAGCACCAGAAAACCATACAATATCAGCCCAATCTTGCATCTGGCCTTTCACTCTAATAACCTCCCAAGCAGATTTAGAGCTAAAAATATTGGTTCTAGAAGGCAGCCACAAGACACAGTCCCTCTGACTCAGGACAAGTTTCATATTAGGAGAAATACCTCTTAGCAGCTCCATCATGTCCCCACTTGTTGTCGGCCAGTCCCAGTTACCATTATTAATTATAGAACTAATTTTAGCATCTCTCACAAGCCCCGATTCCCTAATAATGGACTCTCCCTTATGCTGGTAGATAGAACCTATTGGGTGCCATGGATCAAACCAGAGAAAAGTAGAGTCACCAATTCACCGTTGCTAAACTTTCCTTTCTCAGATTTAGAATCTTTCTCCATGCCCAAGATGACTTTTGAGGAATTTTCACACTCCATAAGCTCCTGCCTTTTAGAAGATACGAATAAATCCAATCCACCCATATTGAGTTGTCACTTTTGCTTAATGAAATTGACTATAAATTTGGTAATGAATTGGATCTCAATTGGATGAAATTTAATATTAAAATCATGAATTTTGAATTGATAATTGATTTAATAAATTGGAAGAAATTTAATGATAAATTCATTAATATTAATATTAATTTGATAAATTCATACTTAATATAGTAATAATTTGATGAAATTTAATTAAATACATAAAATTAAAGATGAATTTGGTGTTAAGTTGAATTGATGAAATCAAATGTTAATTTGATGTTGATTTAATGAATTAGAAAAAATGGTTGAAATTGAATTTTAATTTTAAAAAAATTTAATGTTAATTTGATATAAATTGACGATCAAATTTTTGTTAATTTGATAAAATTAAAGGTAATTTGGTGTTAATTTGATGAAATTGAATATTAATTTGGTATTGATTTAATGAATTGAATCTCAATTAGTAGAAATTGAATATTAAATTCATGAGTTTTTATGTTAATTTTAATAAAATTTGCAGTCTATATGGTGTAAATTTTATGAAAATATAAATAAATTAATTTGAAGGTGAATTTTTTATTAATTTGTTGAAATAATTTTTGAATTGCCGAAATTGAATATTTATTCAGTATTAATTTGATAAAATAAAATGTTAATTAGATGAATTTGAATGTTGCAATCTTTTGGTGTTGTTAACACCATTTGGAAAATATAGTGAAATTATTATTATTATTATTTATGCAACCAATCTTATTGAAAACGGGTAAGTTTGGGATCGATCACAAACGTCTATGATCGATCGTAAGGTCACTCGAGTGAGATTTACCAAAATTATGGACAATTTACCATGATTAAGGATAGATTTACCACCTTTAAGAATCAATTTATAATACTTATAGATAAATTTATAAGTTTGGAGATGAATTTATGATTATTCTAATTAATCTTACGATTAATTTGCTTAATATTACGACAATTCTGAGTAATATTACAAGAATTAAGGGTAAATTTACAATAAAAGTGAGTTAAGTTAAAATCATGGTGTATATATTTACCCCAATTTAGAGTAATATTACGACAACAAAGGGAAAACTTACTACAATTCATGGCTACATATAATGATTGTAGATAATATTACCAGTATATAAGGAAATTTTATCTTTAATTTGGTTAATCTTACAATAATCATAGGTAATTTTACAAATATCAAAGTAAATGTACAACACTTATGGAATGTACTACTGACGTCTTTACAACAAATATGGTTAAAGGTGTCAATGAATACTTTTACCACCATATTGATTACATTTAATATCGTTAAGGAAAGTATTATCACAGTTGTTGTAAGATTTACCAAAACAATGGGTAATTTATTACAATTAAGGGTACATTTACCACATTTGAGTGTGAGTTACAATAATTATGGACAAATTTACACGTTTAGAGGATAAATTACATCTATTTTGGTTAATATTATAACAATTTTGGATAATATTAAGAGGACTAAAGGTAAGTTAACGAAAAAACTAAGTTAAGTTAAAATCGTGGTGGATAAATTTATCACAATTGGGGTAATATTAATGTGACGCCCCAAATTGGGGGAGTCCACATTACCTTTAAGCTTTATTATTTAACTTAAGGCCTCAATCCCGATAGACCAATTTCAATGGAATTATGGCAGAGTCTTCTTTGTATAGAGAGCTCCACACAAAACACAACATGTCTCAAGACTATTACAATGACCTTCCAAGGTCCAATGTAAACATTTAAACAATTATCATGCCTTTAACATCAACCAACAACTCTAATTGTACAATCTTTCATTTGTCAAAAGAATAGATACAAATACCCCCAAATTACATGCCTTTACAAAAAAAAATATACATGTGTTGTATATTTCAAAAATAGAAGACAACCTAAGTAATTACAATTGGGACTAAAGATATCTATGACATCAAAATAGGAGCTCGAACTTTAACTTTATCATCAAGCTGGCCCTGAGTGTGGCCCATCTTCAAAGGCATGCACCGTACTTGAAATGTTTTCCCACAATAGGATGAGCTAATGTCTAGTAGGGTATCTGCTATGAAGTATGCCTCCCAACCCAATGATGCACATGATGGGTGATAGAATTCACAAACATGGAGTGTTCACATATACAACATCTATATAAATAAATGCTACTAACCATGCCATGACATGAGGTAATGTTTCATTCATGCATGACCAAACTCCGAACTTAACCCGGACTCCCGCGACAGATTTGATGTCATGCTCATGTACCTAGCACTCCTAGACCTTGTTGGTTGCTACCTCAGGTATAGGGAACTTCATTATCTAACTGTTCATCTTCCAGTTTCTGAAAATTTTAAGTGTTTCATATGAATTTTGTAATTTTCAAATTATTCTTGTTCCCTATTCTAAACCTTTTTATACTGATCTTTTGTTAGAAAATTATTTCCTTCATGTCCTTTTTTGGCCAAGGAATTGAGAAATGGAGAGATTCGAGTAATTTAAATGCTTTTGTTGTAGACTAATAAGTTATGTTGAGGAGATTAGGTTCTATTTAATGCTTTTGTTTGATGGCCAAATAATTAGTTATAGGTTCTTGAGTTTTTGGTTCATTGTAATGTACTTCAATATTGTACTCAAAAGATGTGTGTTCTCATATTGGTGATTATCTACCTATTTTTGATCACATTGTTCTCTTTCTTAAGAAAGTTGTATTTACCTGTATGGGTGCAGATCCTGCAAAAACAAAAAGTTTTTGGAAAAACTTATCGTGTTAAAGCTTAATGGAGGTTTGGGAACAAAAATGGGATGTACTGGTCCAAAGTATGCATTTGGTTGTTTTTCAACATATTTCGTGATTTTGTCTCATATATCTGAGATGCGAAAGTTATCATATATTGCTCATTAAAGTTATCAAAATTTATTAAGACTGATTTCCTAATTTAAAACTTTTGTTTGTGGCGATTCTACCCCTTTTACTGGTGCTAAGTTATCATGTACATACTTGAGCTTGTGATGTGAGAAATCACTATTTGTATTGGTTAGTTTCTGTGATGCACTGAATGCGTTTTAAATTTACGCTGACATAAAAGGTGATTTCCAAGAGGAATTACTGATAAGTAGTCTTAACATCCAAAGAGTGCTATTTAACAGAAAATGGATTAGATAGTCTCCTTCACTGGTGGGCTGTTTCAAATTAAATGTGGATGGTGCCAATAAGAGCATCTCCAACTTTTACTCAAATGTAAACTCAAATTTAAATTTGAGTTACAATATTCCAAAAAACTTCTCCAACCTTGGATTCAAACTTATACCAAATCAAGACAAAACTTATTACAGACCCAAATTGAAGCAGACTCAAATTCTATACTAAATTTCTAACGGTAATTGTTTTAACTTATCCAAAACTAAAATACTTCTTCGATGACCTATTCTTTGCCTCTTTTTGCCTTTCTCTACTATGCTGCTTCCATCGTCGACCACCACTGAAACTTTAACAAATCATTTGCAGGCTAGTAGCTAAGTTTTTCCTTTTTTATCTTCCATGTTCTTAGATTTTTTGTATTTTTCAAAATTCTAATCTCACTTATCTTTCATACTATATAAACCCTAAGCCTACCCATTAAATTTTTCTTTGATTTTTTTGAGTTAAACACTATTAGTAGTACAATTTTAGGCCACCAATTCTTTTTGAAATTTTATGCTTTCGCTACCCACAAATTTAGAAAATTGATCATTTTATTTCTTCAATCTTGTTAAAAATGTATGTTTTTGTGTTCTTTAGACCAGACCCATGTCAAAAATAGTTATATTTTTTTTCTTTATCTAGATTTATAAAAAATGATAAGAGATTAGAACAATTTTAGAATTCTTGGGTAGTTTCTTTAATTTCTATGTAGTGTTGTATTCGTATTTTTTTTTTTTTTTGCATTACCCATTTGTGGAGAGATGAAAGTTTCATTTATTTTATCAAATATCATGATTTGAATGACACAAAAAAATGAGTTTTGGAACAATAAGAATTTTTTTTAAAAGATTTGAGTAGATATTTGAGTTTGCCCATTGGAGTACCATATATCAAATCAAGTTTTTAACTTGAATTTAGACTCAAATTTGAGTTATAGTTGGAGATGCTCTAATAAATACAATAATGTTCATTGTGAAATATTCAATGACCCATTTGATATGACAAAAGTGTGTTTTTTTTTGGAAAGTAAAATGTATTAAAATAAAACAGATATACAAGGGTAATCACCCACAAATTTTACAAAGAAGTTACATAGGACTCAAAGACAAACATCAAGAAACCCAAAAAGCCAAGGCTCCAAAACACAAGTCTGTAAGATATGCCTTGAGTAAGAGTATCTCCCACATAATTGTTGACAACAATATACATTGGAAGACAAGTACAGACAAAAATAGGAGCAATTCTGCCCCTTAACACCACTAAGAACGACCAGCAATCACAAACCAGCAAGCAATAACCCCCCATAAGCAAGCCAATTACAAGCATTTGTAATAGTAAAGCAGCACCAAGGATCAGCACTTAGAATGACCAGCAATCACAAACCTGCAAGCAACATGTGAACCATAAGCAAGCCAATTGCAGTAGTAAAATCAGCACTTAGAACGACAAACAAACACAAACCAGTAGCAACGACCCCCAATCAGCAAGAATGTCATAAAAGCATACCTGATTATCCTTAACAACAAACAACAAAGTGCCCAGGAGAAGAATTTAGAAGGAAGTAAAGGCCATGAGCTTAAACTTCCAATTAAATTCCTCACCAAATGACCACAAAATCGAGTAAAATCGAGTAAAATAGAGGGAACCACAGAGATGCGCAGCAATAGCACTACAACAGTGGGAAGCAAGCACATCAACACTGCATATAAGTCCTCTATCACAAAGCCTCAAAGTCCAATCTACATCCTGATTCTTTTTAAAATCCAAATCCACAACCTCACCAATGTTGTTATCAAATTCAAAACCCAAATCTCTAAAACAGGGGATTAGAAGAGACAGCTTGGTGGTTGTCTCCACTTTTTAATAGTTTGGAGATTGCTACTAGAGGTCTTGTATTTGAGAGAAGTCAATCTACTCCACACAATCCGCAGGATAAGATGGGTAATAGAAATTGAATCCTTGAACTGGTTTCTAAATCTTCTATTATTTCTCTCCATCCACAAGTGATAAACATTGGCAGCCAAGCAGATTCTGCAAATCATTTTCTTTATCAACTTACCCTTCCAATTAATAGCAGCCCAATCAACAAAATCATCCCAAGGCTTAGGCTGCCAAAACTCCCCAACGAATAAGAGAGTAGCAGACCAAACAATGAGGATGTGTTTTCGGAGAAGTCCTGCACAAAATACATCCAGATCCCAAGTGAGCTATGTAAGATTGCATACGATCAAGGGTGCTAAGCTTGTTTCTAACAGCCACCCATAGGATGAAACACATTTTAGGGATAAATTTCTCAGACCAGACCAACTTATACCAACAAACAGGAGGTTCCCTTTGTCTGATTTGATCCCAAGCAGATTTGGTACTGAATTACAGTCTGCCATTAGGAGTCCACTTGATAGAATCCTCATTAGCAGGGTTGGAGAGATAGGTAGGCATGGAATTGACTACAACATGGAAGGAATTGGAATATGGTGGCCATTGCCACTGGCCGTTGTTATTAATACAGCTGACAAACTCCTCCACATTGAGATAAAGCTCCTCAATTCCATTCAAACTAACAAATAATTCCAGAGGTCCCAAAGGATGCCAATTATCATACCAAAGCTTTGTAGCTTGTCCAATCCCAATCACATGCTTAATGAGTGGCCTGGATAAGGATCTTAATTTAAGCAGACACAACTAGCTCCAAGGGCAAGATTGGGAAATTTTAAGTCTCCAGAAGCTTTTGCCCCTTAAGTGATAAATATGAATCCATTTCACCCATAGATTTTGCTTATCAGTAAAAAGCAACCAAATATACCTCATCATCATAGCAGTGTTACATTCTTTAATCCTTTTAACTCCTAACCCACCCTCCTCCTTAGGCTTACAAACCTCATCCCATGATACTTTGGCACCAATGCTTCTCATATCAGTCCCTTTCCATAGAAATCTCCTCCTAAGTTGTTCAATTGTTACAATGATCTGCGGAGGCAGAAATAAGTGAGCAGACCAATAAGTATGCATGTTGTAAATGACACTCTGAATCAAAATCAGTCTACCAGCAAAAGACAAAAATGTATTTGTCCAAGATTTAATTCTCTTCTCAATTTTAATAATGGGATCATTACAGTGAAGAGTTTTCAATCTAGTGGAGATCAGGGGAATGCCCAAGTACTTGACAGGAAGCTGGTCCACAGTGAAGCCGAAAAGATGCACAATTTGATCCTTAACCTCATTGTGGATAGCACTCATAAAGGGACTGCTTTTAGCCTGATTGACTTGCAGCCTAGACATTGCCTGGAACTGATCCAAGTGTTTAGTATTCCAATTCTAATGATACTCTTGGCATTTTCAAAATTTTAGAGGATAGAAGTGTCTAAATAAAGCTTTTCATGTATCTTGACATTTTAAAGTAGTATAGATATATACATGTAGTTTCTTAACCAAAAAAGAAAAAGAAAAATAATGGAGGGCAAGATTGTCACTTTACAACATGAGTTAACGCAATTGAACTAAATATGCCTACAAAGGATGTCAGTGTAATTTTAGAAAAAATAAGGATGCAGTGAAAGTGTCAGAAACAATAAAGGGTGTCATTGTAATTTACCTTATTTTTTATATACAAATTAAAATCTTTCCTTGATGGAGAAATCAAGTTCAAATACGAGTAAGGGGAAAAATTGAAAACCCCTCAAAGGATCAATGTCGTAGCATTAGAACTGAAGAATAATGGAGGAGTGCTGCATAATCATCTAAATTATTTTAAAATATCAACATATTTGAATTTTTTTTCCACTTTTACCATATAAAAAAGAAAATATATCATTCTTATATCCTTCAAAATTAATGCCTTCTTAAACCTAAACCACTTCCTCATCGTTAATGCCTACTGCCTCACGTTTCTACCGTTACAACACTACTCTCTCTCCAATGTATTCAAGACTCGATAAAGAACAAATGACTACACTGCCTCTCCCTCCTGCGTATTTAACTCAGTGAATATCAAAAAGCCACAGTCCCTCTCTTCACCTTCCCTATCTCCTCCATCTCTCTTTAATTCTTTTTTATCGGCGATTTAAGGGCAGTTACGATCAAAATGTAGTGCTCTCTTTCCCAGTACAAAAATCAGTTTATCCCTGCTCTCTTTCTTTCTTTCCATGAATGGCTTTCTGTCACTCCAGAGTCTATTGCCAAACATCACGCATTCCATTGTGGTAGTGGTGTCATGGTTATTGGTTTCACAAGAGTTGGGGGAAATGCCATACAATTTGTAAATATGATTATTGCTTCATTTTTATCTCTTCAATTCAATTGTGCAATACAGTGGGTTATAGTCTGAGGTTCATTATGAGCTAATACTTACCTGAGCGATTGTTCCTGTTTTACATAGACCACCTAGAAAATGGAAAGAAACCTTGAACTTGGGGAAGGTTAGCCTTGTAATTAAAGTCAATGATTTTATCGTTTGTGCTGGATAGTTGATTAACTTTTACCATGTTGCAACCAACACAACATGGTTCTGTGGTTATGTGGGACATATCACTTTACTTGGGAGTTTAGTATAGAAACATTTACTATCCTGGATTGTTGTGAATTTGTGGGTTCATACTCTGGATAGTTGTTAGGTATACATATAATAGTTATATGCCCATTTGCAAGTTAATGTTGGTTGAATAATGGTTTCTTGCGGTCAAGTAAATCAGATTTCCTTGTCTTGTGTTATTTATCTTTATTGAAGTAGTTCATCGTGTTTTTGGGATTTTTTGTTTTTTTTTGAACGGCGTGTTTTGGTAGCTGGAACACTATTTTGGGGGTGAATGGCTTACCAACATATATTTTCGACTGGAATAGTTAAAACATTGTTGTTTGGCTTTATATCCACTAAAAGATCTATTTATTTTGACATGAGCAAATAATTGATGTTGCATTTCTTGACTCACACCAAAGAATATATATATATATGTTCTGCTTTTCTTGTGAAAATTTGCTATATTTTTTATGTTCTTGATTTTTTTATTATTTATTCTTTCAGGAGTAAACATGTTATTGCAATTTTGACTATGCACAACATAATGGATCCATCTATGGAGTTGATTATCGTGTTGAGTTCATAAGGGGAGACTTTTTACTTTTAGCGCCGAAGTTGAAGGTATAGAACTTTGGGAAGTTTCCTTTGATAGAAAAAGGGATCTGTTTGGTGATTTTTGAAGTTTCCTCCGACTCATTTATTGATATATTCTTCGGGGTATGTTTTTTCATGTGGACATGGAAATATACTTCAGGACATCTGCAAATGAGTCCTGTTTAGCAAAAGGAAAGAAATGTGAATTAAGACCAATAGCAAAAAATAAAAAATAGGGCTTCATTTGTCTAGAGCCCTTTTGTAGCAATATAATAACTTAAAAATATTTTTTTTGTCCAGATATTGGTACCATTATATACAATACCTAGAGCTTTATTTATGATTTATTGTTAAAGTATATGATACGTTCTGTCTTTTTATTTGTTTGATTACTAGTCTGCGGTCCTCTTCTAAAGTTTATTTAGGAAAATTTGATTGATGTTTCTTGTGCTGCAGGCAGACACAATCTTCTTGTCACTGCCTTAGAATGGTCATGATATTTAATATAACTATGCACAATACAAGATGTACATTATTGGAGCTCATTATGGGTTAGTGGCAAGGTTTGAATCATCAGTGTATTGCTTGATTAGGTAATGAATTTTTAGTTACAAACTTTTTTCCTAAAATCTGCGCTTGGATACATTTAGGTTTACTCGAACAATCTGCTCAATTCTATATCCATATTGATATGCTTCTCATGATAACATATCGTACATGCCGGTCAATATGTGAGGGAATCGCATTTGCGGTCTTCTGGTTTTAAAATTTATTAGCAATGCAAATCGTGCGTTGCACGTAAATAACTTTCGTACACAAAAATTAATAAAATATATTAGGTATATGCGTATTTAAATTAAATATCATCTCAAATTTACCAAACTTAATTTTTAATTACTCATATTCTATTATAAAATTATGAAAATTTTGAATGTTCCTAAAATTCTTTGTTCTAATGAGATAAAATTTAATATACTACTCTATAATATATATTATCAATCATATTAAAGTTCTAAAAAATTCAAGTTTTACTTAAAAATACACTACAATATCAATTTTTACATAAAATCTTAATAGAACTTAGAAAGTTTATTTTGATTGAAGAATTATAATGATTTAAAAAAACTATATATATGATTATTTTTTATCTTAGAAATGAAAGAGCTAAACTTTTCAATGAAAAAAAATATATACATATGTAAGTATAATGTTATCTTTGTATATGAGATGCGTAATATTATATTGATTAAGTTTTTAAAGGTTTTTTGAACACTTTATTGAAAGTATAACGATGCATATTTTTAAGGGTAATATAGTCAATCATATTTTTTATAGAAACTGATATTTATACATATAGAATAAATAATTAAAAGAGATATTATAGATAATTTAGAGATTTAAATACATAAGGATATGATGGTAATTTAGACATTTAATTGTGAAATGATAGAGTGGTCTTTGTAATCCTTTATAAGGGCAAAATAGAGATTCAAAAGTTTTTCATTTGAAGGTATTTTTATTAATAGTATATAGATATAAATGTGTGATTCATTTATGTAATTATTGGAATATGATTTTTTGGTTTGATGTTTTCATGGATATCACATCTTATTTTCCATATTTATTCTTGATCTTTAACCTAGACTTCTTCAATATTAATGTAGGTTTGTTTCCTTTATTTTCCTTTTCTTTTGTATTTTTTATTTTATGATGTGGCACTAATTTCAAAGTAGATTGATGCATACAATACCCCAACATTAGAAATGGAGACTATTTTAGTTAGGCCAATTTTTTTTTTCGGAAGGTAAAATGATTTTATTGATTCAAAAAGCATAAGATACAACAGGGTGAATTCCCTTACAAATAATAGGAATCACCTATTAAGAGCCAAACTATTGAATTCTGGGGGAAGTGATGATGGTTGTCCAGACTTCCAACAAAATGAATTAGTGAAGAGAATAGCCCAAACAACTATTGGGGATCTGCCACAATTAAGCGAGTCGGAGGTTTTTGTTGGTGAGCTTGAATCTGAGAGAAGCAGCTCTGTCTCCAATGGTTTGGACAATGAGGGTGAGGAGGGAGGAGTGGTCCCTAGACTTGTCTTGGTGAATTCTAATGTTTCTTTCCATCCAAATGTAATAGACTGAAACAACAAGACTGAGCTTTAGGAGGGTGGTCCACATAGAATTACCTTTCCAATGCTGGCTTGAATAGTTGATGATCCCTTGCCAGGACATGTTTTGCATTTGTTGCCCAGTGAGAAGTAGCAATTGAGTCCTGATAGAATGAGAGAAATAGCATTCAAAGAATAAGTGGGCATCTGACTCAGATGATGAGTTACAAAGAGAACATTCCAAACTAATTTCAACAAAAAACTATTGGATTTTGTCTTTGGTGCTGAGTCTGGATCTGATGGCAAGCCACAAAATGAAGGACATTCTAGGAATTGACTGGCTATACTAGATAAGGTGTTGCCAAGGGACTTCTGAGGATGGGGATCTAAAGAGATTCCAGGCCAAGGAAGTGGAAAAGGTACCATCTGGGGAGAGAGACCATTTGATTTTGTCCTCTCTAAGTGGAGATGGAAGGTAATTAGGCATGGAGAGGGAGATTTCCATAAGCTGAGGGGAGATTGAAGTAGGCCAGTTCCAACGGTTGCCATCCACAATAAATCTTACCTTAGCATTCAAGGGAATTCTAGAATTTTCCAAACATTGGCGTTACATATGGATTGAAGAGGACCTCGGGGGTGCCAATTGTCAAATCACAAGTGAGTGCTTTCTTCATTCCCAATAACATGGTAGATGTGGGGTCTGAGAGTATCTCTTAGCTTAAGTAGGTTAAGTCAGTTCCATGAGCATGTTTGGGGAGGCTTTATCTCCCTAATGTTCTTTCTTCCTCCTTTGAGATGATATGTATGAATCCACTTGACCCAAAGACTTTGATTATCATTGAAGAGGAGCCAAATGTATCTGCACATAAGGACATAATTCAAGTCCTTGAGTTTCTTGATTCCCAAGCCCCCTTCTTTCTTAGGCTTACAAACATCATCCCATGCAACCTTGGCCCCAGTAGATTTCAAATTAGTACCTTTCCATAAAAAAGACCTCAAAATGTTTTCAATGGAATCAAGGACTTGTTGTGGAATAAAAAGGTTGGAAGCCCAGAATGGTTGAGAGGATCGATTGAATTAGATGGAGTCTTGTTGCAAAAGAAAGGGACTTATTGATGCAGCTCTTAACCTTTGCAACAGTCTTCTTGATCAATAGGGAGCAGTGGGTAACTTTGAGTCTGGTGGAGACAAGGAGAACTCCAAGATATCTGACAGGGAGTTGGCCTTCAGAGAAGCCCAACAACTGAATAATCTGTAGCCTACTATCTTGGGGAATGGTTGTCACGAAGATCTCACTTTTAGAGCAATTAGTTTGGAGTTCTGAAATTTTCTGAAAAAGATCAAAAGCTTCCTTCAGAATTTTGACAGAATGAAAACAACCTTTACAGATAAGAAGGAGGTCGTCAGCAAAAAAAAAATTGAATAAGCTTTAATTTCTTGCATCTCCAATGAAATTTGAATTGGGGGTTAGAGCATGCTTGTTGTTGCATAATTGCATTGAAAATCTTAACGGCAATGACAAAGAGATAAGGTGATAGAGAATCACCCTGCCCAAGACCTCTGCAGCTTGGGAAGTAACCTACAAGACCACCATTAATATTAATAGAGAAAGAGGGGGAGGTGATGCAAGAATGAATCCATTTTCTTAGCTTTTTCGGGAAGTTGAAAGCTTCAAGGGCAACAAGCAAAAAACCCCAGCCCAAAGAATCAGAGGCCTTCATGATGTCAACCTTGATTGCACACCTAAAGGCCCCATCATTTTTGTGGTAGTTTCTGAAGAGTTCCTGAGCAAGCTTGATGTTATACATATTTTTCTAGCAGTTTGGTTGTGGTTGATAATCTGTGGAAGGATTTCTCTAACTCTATTAGCCATGATTTTGGAGATAGCTTTGTAGAGCAAGTTGCAGCAAGAAATTGGCCTAAAATCCACAATAGTTGTGGGGTTTGGAACCTTAGGGACAAGAGCAAGAATGGTGGAATTAAGTTCCTAAGGAGTTTACCATGCTTGAAGAATTCCTTAACAGCTATAGTGATTTCCTCTCCAATGATGGGCCAAGCCTTTTTAAACAAATGAGCATTAAAACCATCCGAACTAGGGGCTTTCATGTCATAGGAGAAAAAGAAGACCTCTTTGATTTTTATAGATTCAATATCCCTAACCAAATGAATCCATTGAAGGTCAGTAAGCTTGCCAAGATCCAAACTTTCAAAGAAGGATTTCCTTTCTTGAGTGGGAATGGTGCCTCTAGTTTTCCCCAGAAGATTCTTGCAGAAGTTGATAGCCTCGTTACCCACAGCTTCTTCCCCTTCAACTTTGGAGCCATCAGAAGTATTAAGAGACAAAATTCTTTTTCTATTCCTTCCGTTGGCCATAGTTTTGAAGAAAAAGGTTGAATTGTGATCCCCTTCTTTGAGCCATAAGACTCTAGATTTTTGGTTTAGGAAGGATTCTTCATTTCTGGCAGCTTGGACATATTCTGCAAGAAGAGCTTTTTCCTCTTGTCTTGTGAGGGAGTCTAATGGATTCATGTCAAGCTTCCTCTGGGAATGAACAAGAGCTGATTTCTTTTCTTGGAGTAGGCTGAACAAATCTCCAATTTCTTTGCCTTTGGTGTTGAAGGCAGTTTTGAGCATCCTTAGTTTGCTACATACTCTGTATTGATAAGATACCTGCAAACATACACTCCAAATAGAAGCAATAGTAGGAATAAATCTTCTCTTTCTGCCAAAAAATTGAAGAATTTAAAGGGGCTATTCTTCTTTTAGGGGGGATTTCCAATTTTTATAAAAATAGGAGTATGGTCAGAAATTCCTGGGGGGAGGAACTCAACCATTGTTCTTTCCATAATGTAAATCCAAGCATCATTACCTAAGGCCCTCTCAAGCTTTCTAGCAATGCAATCTTCACTGTCTCTTTTGTTATACCAAGTAAAGAGGATTCCAGAAAACCTCAATTCCAGAAGTTCAACATCATTCACCAAGTCATGAAAGTCCTGAATAGATTGATTCCATCTAATGTCATGTCCGTGATGTTCCTGTATACTTCTCAAAGCATTGAAATCACCAAGGACCAGCCAAGGAAGGGAGCTGAAAGAGTTAGAATGGAATCTTAAATCACCCAAAAGTCTTCTTCTCTCATTGTCATCATTAGCACCATAAATGAAAGAGACGATAGCTCTTGTTCTACTATCATTGTGGACAACCTTGCAGTGAATCACTTGGTCCATGTGTGAAACAATATTGATAGTTAATGTAACATTATTCCATCCAACCCAGATCCTGGGAATCTTGTTCATTTTGGGATGGAAGCAAAGCCTCTGAGAGATTTTGAGTGATATGTTGCTCTTGAACTTGTGTAGAGGTTGTGGGATTGGCATCTACGATAGCACTGATTGTAGGGAGTTCAACAAAAACAAACTCCACTGTGGAAATAATGAATTTCCCCTTCTCATTTCTGGAATTTTCAGGCTTCTATGGGACGTTTGTAGGTTTCCAAGCGGTAGCGGTAGCCACCTTGGGACAAGTGGAGTCGGAGTGGCCAAAGATTTTGCAAAAGTGGCAAGTTTTTGGCCTCCATTGGTATTCAACTGAAATTTCAACCTTTTCAATATTGCCATTGATTTCAATTTCAAGGTTGAAAGAATCAATAAGCTAGGAGTTTGCACTAACTTCCACACAAATTCTAGCAAAGTTCAATCTACGTTTGGAGGAAGTAAGGGAGTCGGCATGAATAGGACGTCCAATTGCATTGGAAATGTGGCTTAAACCCTCATTAGTCCAAAATTGTAATGGAACATTGAAAAGTTTAATCCATAAGGGAATAGAGGAGTGGTACTCTTTGGAGAGAATAAGCTTTGGATGCTAGTTTTTCAAAATCAAGGGTCTTCTAGAGAATAACCAAGGCCCAGCTTCAAACATAGAATTTTTTGCTTCTTCGCTCATGAACTTGAAGAAATAAAATCCCCTGTTATATGCTAGAACTTCAAGAAGCCCTAGCTTGTCCCAATTTCTGTGAGCGATGAAATTAACAGAGGAGTAGGGGAGCTTCCTTTCGATGAAATATCCAACCAGACAGTGTTGCCATTCTAAACTACCCTTTTCTCCTACCTCTCTAGGGGGATGAACAACCACCCTTTCCTTTTCCCTTCTAGGCTCATAGTACTTGAGTTTCATCATCTGAGTTTGAGCTTCAGTTCCTTGAACAATTCCAGATTTCACGATTTGGCTCAAAGTGGATCTTGGGTTGGGGTTACTTTGTTCTTGTGGTCTAGGTTGGCTTGGGTCAAAAGAGTGATTAAGCTTTGAAGAAACAGAGTCCTTTGGGTTGGAAATAGGGGATCAATTATTTTGAACGGGGGGATATTTTTGGCCGAGATCTTCAGTAACCAGCTGACCTTCTTTAATTTCCTTTCCCAGATCCACCGTGGTTTGTAGAGAAGAACATTCATTGGTGCTAGATGGGTCAATGCCCTTGGGTAAAGGGTTAGTGAATTTAATACCCTTGTATGTGATTGTGGGGAGCAATTCTAGGTGGGTGGGGTCCATGGAAGAAGGTGAAAGTGGAGTAAAAGCAGAGAAATCAAGGGAGGGGAGATCTGAGAAGAATTTTTGGAAGGAGTAAGAGGATATAAAAGGGGGGAAACGGATTCATGGTGCACAGGCCAAAAAAATATTTTACAACTAAGTATTGATTGGTCAAATAATTGTTGAAGGACCATACAAGAAATTTCAAGAATGTGGTGCACCCATGCGTTCCTTTGAGCTATATTGAATTGTAATTATTGATGGGCCAAGCCCAAGGGTCCAACTCATGTTACAAGCCCAAGGGCCCAACTCCAAGAGTTCCAGCTAGCTAAGCCCAAAGGAGTTTGCACCCGGACAAGCTCAGCATGGTCAAGGAGCTACATCAGTAGGGGGCATGCAAAGATCATCCAAGAGCCTCCTCTACCACCTTAGAGTAAAGGTCATCAAGAACCTCCTTTACCACCTTGGAGTAAGGGTCACGAGGAGCCTCCCCCTCACCTGCTTGGAAACAGTCAATCCTCACCTTATCCTTTGACCGAGTCTCATAGAGAGCACCTCAACCGTTTCGCCTGTTGAGAAGAAGTCTCCGGCTCCACTAAAATTAGTTGCTATTAAGTAGTTGCTATTAAGTCACCCCAATCTCACTTGGTTGAGCATGACTCTCTCCTCTCTCTCTAAGCTTATACTCTCTGCTCCCTGCACCCTTGAGCTAATAAAGTATCAGACGAACAAGGTCATTCAACAGTGGACATAGGTCACGTTGACCGAACCACTATAATTCTTGTCTTCTCTCTTTACTTTCAATTACTACATTTATTACTCGTACTTGACAGGTGGTGTGCAAAGTCATTTTTTGCATCATCAGTTTGGCGCTGTCTGTGAAAAACGACAAAATTCTCACTTCTAAACGTTTCATTTGCTGAACTCATGGCGATCACTACCAGATCCATGAACCAACCTGAAGACAATCCACCACGAGAGGAGGAGGTTGCTCCTCCACCTACCAACCCTGTTCCAAATGCTCCAGTTCCAAATCCTCAGCAAATGTTGGAGACCATGCAACAGTTGGTGGCCCACATCCAGCAGATCTTGCAACTTTTGCTTGTCGGACAAGGAGGAGTACAACTTGGAGGAGCACAGCTTGGAGGACCTCAAGTAGCTCCACTCCCTGGACATCAAGAGCTGCACACCTTGCTGCTCCCCATTTGGGTGCCCATGTAGGTCTAGGCGCCCCTTTTGGAGAACCCTTGGGTGCCCCGCACAGGAGAGCTCACCATGAGGGACCTCCACCTCCTCCTCCAGTTCCCGCTTCTCATGGTGTAGACCTTTTTTTCCAAGAGGATGAGGATGAGAACTAGAGTGTGGAGCATGAAAGCCATTTCCATGATAATTCCAAAGGAGCTCCCAACCTCTAGGACGAAAAAAGAAAAGAGGTGCAACATCAACTGGGTGACATCTTCAATGCCATGAAGGCACAGGGACCCGAGACAGTGGACTACCTCGTAAGTCGAACCGATACACCTTTCAAACCTGACGTGGCAAACTACCCACTCCCTCAAAAATTCAAGATGCCATCCTTCAAAACCTTTGATGGTACGAATGATCCACTAGACCACCTCGAAACTTTTAAGAGCTTGATGTAACTACACAACATCCCCGAAGAGATTATGTGTACGACATTCTCCCAACTACCTTGAAGGGATCAGCGCTACAATGGTTCGTCAAACTCACCCCGGCCTCTATAAGCTCCTTTGCTGAACTGAGCAGATCATTTGTGGCACAGTTTATCGGTAGATGCCGCCAACCAAAGTCTGCCACCCATCTCCTCAACATAAAATAGGATCGAGACGAGAGCTTGAGGAGCTACCTCACTCATTTCAACGAGGAGGTCCTTCAGGTCGAGGAGCCCGATGATAAGGTCAGCATGATCGCCTTCCTAGAAGGCCTCCGGTCATCAAACTTCCTCTTTTCGGTAATGAAACGACCACCAAAGAGCATGCCAGAACTATTGGCAAAAACTCAAAAATATATGAATGCTGAGAAAATTAACAAGTCTAGGAGAGGTAAATCATATCGCGGATCACCAAAAAGCTTGACCTCTGCACTGTTCTCAAACAGGCAACCTATCTTCAGCTTAGCGGCTCTCTCGCGGGTCCCCAAAAAAGCTTGGCCTCTGCACTGCTCCCAAGAAGACAACGTGTATCTCCAACTAAACAGCTCTCTCGTGGGTCACCAAAAGCTTGGCCTTTACACTTCTCTCAAGCAGGCAGCACATACCTCTAGCTTAGGGGCTCTCTCATGGGTTGTCGAAAGCTCGTTCTTCAAACTCTGTCTTTGCTCTCATGCAAACAGCCTGCCTCTCTCTCCAGGTAATCATGTTATACCTTTTTTGACGTTGGAATAACATTGTTTTTATTAGGTACGCTTTTGAAATTTAGGCCCTCTACAACTTGCGGGACTACATTAGATTGAATGTCAACAATTGAGCCTCATCCATCTGACACCTGCTATTGGGTACTAACGCCCAGCACCTCCTAGACGCCCAACACAGGAGCCCAGACCTCCCAAGCGCCCAACAGAAGTGCCCAACACCTCCTAGGCGCCCAGCACAGGAGCCCAGACCTACTAGGCGCCCAGCACCCTCAAGCCTCCAACCTAGGTGTCCACCACCTCCTAGCCACCTAGCACCTCCTGCTCGCCCAAGCGGCTCCCTACTGCTCGCCTCCCTTGCCTAGCAGTTTAAAAAGAGCTCACCAACAGCTGTTTTGGCTTCTCGATGGTCTTTTCAAAAAAAACAAAAACAAAATTTCTGCTCGCCCAAGACACATCTAGCTCGCCCAGATCAGTGCCTGCTCGCCCAGCTCCCTGCTCGTTATTTTAACTGTAAATTTTACTTCATAACTCAAAATAGGGGCTATTATATATCAAATTGAAGCTCTTGGCAAGCCCTACAAGACACACAACTTTTAGTTGAAAATGATGCCGTAAAAAGTCCTAGAAATAGATGTTTTGGCCTCCCAAAGTTTTTTAGTTGGGCCGGTCAACCAAAAATCAAACTTAATCAAATGCCCTTCTTTCCAAGTTCCATTGGACATAGGGCATTAAGGGACAAATGATGGGCCAAGCCCAAGGGCCCAACTCCAAGAGGTCTAGCTAGCCAAGCCCAAATGAGTTTGCACCCGGACAAGCTCACCATGGCAAGGAGCTACATCAGCAAGGGGCATGCAAGGGTCATCCAAGAGCCTCCTCTACCACCTTGGATTAAGGGTCATCAAGTGCCTCCTCTACCACCTTGGAGTAAGGGTCACGAGGAGCCTCCCCCTTGCCCCCTTGGAAAGAGTCAATCCTCATTTCATCCTTTGACCGAGTCTCATGGAGAGCACCTCAACCGTCTCGCCTGTTGAGAAGAAGTCGCTAGCTCCACCAGAATAGTTATTTAGTTGCTATTAAGTCGCGCCAATCTGTTAAGGGGTGACTATAAATTGTAAGTCCCACCAACACTTGGGGGGCAGATCTCACTCGGTTGAGCACGACTCTCTCCTCTCTCTCTAAGCTTGTACTCTCTGCTCCTTGCACCCTTGAGCTAATAAAGTACTAGGCGACCAAGGTCATTCAAAAGTGGACTTAGATCACGTTGACCGAACCACTATAATTCTTGTCTTCTCTCTTTACTTTTAATTACTACATTTATTACTCACACTTGATAGGTGGTGTGCAAAGTCATTTTGTGCATCATCAGTTATAATTTTTAGTTTTTTTTTTTGGACATATCAAATGTTTGTTTGATTGTAGATCCATACATTGATGGCTCACCTGATGGTGGAGGTCTAACCAATTATAAGCATCACGATGCAAGACAAGCACAACCGTAATAAGTTATATGTTAGATTAGTATTTGCCATTCTTTCCTGTTGGATAGCTTTCATAATAACAAAACTACCATACTTGCAAGTGATATCATGCACTCAAAGAGAATATAAGTTTTTATTCAATCATGTATTGATACTTTAATTATATAGTTTTGATCGATACTGAATGTTACAATAGAATCATGTAGTACGTTACACTCTTAAATTAGAATTTGTGAATTTATTTGTTAATTCTTGTCAAATTTCTTAAGCAAATTGTAGCATTATGGGTTGACTCGGCTTCGGCAAAAGTATTCCACTGATAAATCTTGAGTTGGATGAAAGGGTCTAAGATTGACTTAAGTGCCATAGGAAAAATTAACTTATCTTCTGTTTGATTGAGTTCAGTGTTTACCAGGGCGTTGGTTTCTTTGATAAGGCATCATTGTTCAATTATATATAGACATTATTATCCCCGATCTAATAGGTGTGACAACTTATTTAAGGTTTAATCTGTTGGAATTCTTATAATAGTGGTCACAGATTTAAAGCTGAGACTTTGTAATTGTCCAGTGACTTTTTGATTGGCCAACGTCTCCTATGCCATTACTACTCTATCTGTCTCTTCTGATCACATGCACTTCTTCATCCCTTTATCTCTTGTTATTTCCTTACAAAATCAACTACAGGTTCTTAGCATGATAGGTAATTTTAAACCTATGCATAGTTGAAATTATTATCAATAACTATTTCTTTTTCCTACATAAGCAGCATGCAGTTAATTGTGAGTATCTAAAAATCTATTTCGTATTGTTGCTTTCTAAGTGAACACTGAATTAAACAGCATTGAAAACATCTGAATTATGTAGGAGTGCTTTGTTGGTGATTTTTTGTGTTTTAGAGAAGGTTATCATGTTATAATTTTTCAAAATTCAGAATATGTTGTTGAATGGATCCACCAGAACCCGTAGGCTAAAGAACCTTTACATAAAGTTCATGTTATTTATTGGATGCTTGACCTTAATGCGAAAGTATTTTGAATTATGTATTGTGGCTCACAATAGCTATTTCTTCTTTTAGTTTTGTGTGTTTGTAAGTGATATACGATGTATAGACTTTCTCTTTGTTTGAAATTTGTTTTTAATTTTGTGGAGTTTTGCCGAAGAATGTGCTTTGCACCACACTGGAAGTATCGTACAATTGATGCTTAGATAGTTTCATTAAACCAATGGGTAATATAATACAAACTACCGAAATAATTTTTTTTTTTTTTGTTCATCAAATGTTCAATGCAGGAAAATGATTGCTTATGGCCATCAATAGGAAATTAGCACTTTCATGTGTTTCGTAAATTACTGAATGGAAAAATAAGAAAAAAAATTCTTTGATTCTAATTTCAGATTGACGTTTCAACTACTAACGATCATGAAGCAATTAGACACAACAAGGCATAATAAAAGTAGAGAGAAAAAATGGAGTGGGACTACTATTGTCTGCCTCGATTCTTAGTTTTAATTTATAAATGAATTCGGTTAAGAAACTGACCTATGTCATTGATTGAAATATAAAGTATTTAGATTAAACTCATCATGGTCATGTTATTAGTTTGAATAAAACTTGTATTCATTGATTCAAACATGAGTTAGCATGACTCTCTCTCTCTCTCTCTCTCTCTATATATATATATATATATATATATGTACTACTAATAAAAGTACCTTAAGTGAAAATTTTTTGATTTACTATTTTATCCTTTTAAATAAATTTAAATACCACATTTTCTTTCCATAGTTAAATATCTAAATTACAATCATATCCTTATGTATTTAAATCTCCAAATTATCCTCTAACATCTCTTTTAATTCTCAATTATCTTTGTATAAATATCAATATCTATGAAAATTTTTAATTAACTACGTTACCTTTAAAAAAACATATGAATCATTATAGTTTTCAATAAAATATTCCAAAACTTCATCAATAGATCATTAATCTTTTCAAATATAAAGATAATATTATGCTTATATATATGTGTATTTTTTTCCATCTATGCTAACTAAAAAAGAATGAAACTTTTGCCTTAACATGTAAAACTTTTTATTCAATATTTTATTCTTATAAATAATTTTAAATACCAAACAATCCTTCTATGGTTGAATATCTAAATTACCATCATATACTTATGTGTTTAAATCTTCAAATTACCTATATTATCTCTCTTAGTTCTCTATTTACTATGTATAAATATTAGTATCTATAAAACTTTTTAATTGACTCCATATTACCCTTAAAAAATGTATGCATCACTATAGTTTTTAATAAAATATTCAAAAAATCTTCAAATATTTCATCAATCTAATATTACTCATTTCAAATATAAAGATAATATTATGCTTACATATGTGTATTTTTTTTCATCTAAAATTTCAACCATTTCATTTTTAAGATAAACAATAATATTTTATGTAATTTTTTATAAAATAATTTATGTTAAATCAACATAATTCTTCAATTACAGTAAACTTTTCATGTATTACTAAGTGTTTATACAAAAAACATTATAATGTATTTTTAAGTAAAACTTGAATATTAGAATTTTAATATTCTTTTAATATATATATATATATATATATATATTATAAAGTAACATATTATATTATAGGGTTTATAGCACTTTTAGACACTGAAATATGCATATTTTGTCAGTTTGGTTCTCATTGTATCAATTTTATCAATTTGGTCTCTAAAATATTTAGTTAATGTTTAAATGATCCATATACAAACAGTCTGTTAAGTTTTGAAGAGAAGTGATCACGTGCTGGTCACGTGAACTATTTGACAAAATGACACACTTCCGTCAAAAAAACATAATGAATCGTCTAGTTAGGGATCATTTAAACAATAATTGAATATTTTATGGAAAAAATTGAAAAAATTTATATATTGAGGGCTAAATTGATAAAAAAAATGCATATTTTAGAGACCAAAGTGTTATTAACTCTATATTTTACCCCTATTGAGCTAACTAATCCCTGATTGTGGTACGCATTTATATGAATATTGACAGGTATTTTTATTCAATGAATTATAAGATGAAACCTAATCAAATGAATTTTAAATGAATTATTTTTATCTTTTTTCTTATAGTTAGAACAATGTATTACTAGAAACAAACAATATTTTATGAATTTTATAGTTTAATATGAGCAATAAAAATTTAAAATATAATTTGATAAACTGAGATGAAATTTAATGTAGGTACACATATACCTAATACTTTATATAAAAATTTTGTATACAAAAATTATTCACGTGAAACGCACGTAGTGCATTGCTAGTTATTTTAAAATAACATACATATAAACCCTTTTTTCCATCTTTGCCCTTCAAATATATAATTATGTCATCCATATCCTTCATATTAATGACTTACAAACCCTAATTCCACTTATTCCCTAATCTCCGTCGTCACCTGCCTCTCTCCCACTCTCTCTTTCCAATCGTTTCTCTCTCTGCCTCTTGTTTCTCTCTCCTTCATATCTATAACACTTTTAAATGTCATCCATTTAAATATCTTATCTAATTTTAGACCTTCCAAATTCTATCATTGATTATTTAACATTCAATCAAAGGTAAAAAAAAAAAATTGGGTAATAAACACATGGGGTCAATTTCTTTTGTATTTCATATTTTCTATTCTTTCACATATAACTCTGCAAAAAATGCCAAAAGTCTCCACAGTCCATATAGACTCTTCAATTATGTGACTTCTCTTTTCCCTCTCCACTTCACCAGTCTTTCTATCTAATTTTTTTAACCTTCTCATTGTGTGATATATTGTGTGTCGATGTGTGTTTCCTATGTGTAAGCTTGATTATCATTTCCTTCGTCTTCTAATTAGTTTTTGTCCATTTTGATAGTGAAAAACCCCACCATCAAAGAGCAACAACCACAAAGAATTGACAACAATGAGGTATGTCCAAAATTTGCAACATGTTCTTAAATTGAGCTGTTTAGTGTTGATTTTGTTTGGATGAAAGCTAGTTGAATTTAGTGGATTTGATGAAGTTAAATTTATATATAAAATGGGTAACAAACCCATCAACAATGGGTTCCTTACTTTCCAAAAAAACAATGGGCCCAAGGCAAACCAGTCGAGGGTGCGAGGTGTATCCCATCAAGATCCCTCATCGGTACTAAAAAGGAGTGTTACTTTTTGATTCCATTTAGAAAATTGGGTGTCTCTTTGTGTGCTCATTGTTTACTTATTATTACTTTTCTGTTGTGGATATTGGCACCCATGTAATAACCAAAGAAAAATTATTTTTCTAAAAACAAAAGTAGTATGCAACTGCTTCATGGCAAAGTTTGTAAACTATCACAGAGACACAACTTCAAAGTGGTGGAAGAGTAAAATTTGATAGTTGATGCACTTCGAGAACTAAGCTTCAAACTCTGGACTATCGTAGTCCTATGACATATAGATTTTCTTTACTGATTGTTCCATAAGTTGGCGCCATTTGTGAGAAAATTGTTTTCCAACCTTTTCACAACCCAAAACCATGGCCTCCCCTCCAGGCCCGAGTAACAATGTCCCAACCGATAAGAATGCCATAGCTGCTAACCCTCCTGAAAACCAACCTCATGATTGTGCCTTTATTGAACGTATATAGGGTGAGGTTGTCACTTTGAGTCAACAAGTGAAAGAAATGGTTGAAGCCCTCAAAGTGGTCCTCCAAAAGCAATAGCAAGCACCTGTTATGTCGCCTCCTACCTTGCTGAACCCCAAAACTTTCTAAGACCAACTAGCTCAGTGTGAAATAGTGTCAATGGTGATCCCTCTTATCCTTGGTAGAATGAGGATACCCAACAGGACCCAAACAACCACAAGAAGAAATAGCAGACAAACTCCCTTGATTGGGGGGACCAGATGAGGGATTTCAGAGCTCAGTTGGGAGAATTGAAGTATGTTATTGACAACAAAGTTGTTCCAGCAATCCAAAGAGAAGTAAACCCCTTTACTCCTACTATGGTGACCTACCCATTGCTCCATGGCTTCCGAATGCCCCAGATGAAAATTTTTGAAGGGGTCAAAGACCTAGTAGATCACCTTCAAAAGTTTAAAGACTTGATGTCGTTGCATGCCTTTCCAGATGAGATCATGTGTCGAGCATTCCCAACCACACTAACTAGGAATGCTCACATGTGGTTCAGTAAGCTACAACCAAGTTCCATTTCCACCTTCTCCCAGTTAAGTCAATCTTTTAAGTCACACTTTGCAGGAGGACAGAAACATAGGAAACCAGCCACCTACTTATTAAACATTAAGCAACAAAAAGATGAATCTTACAAGTAGAGGACCTTGATGACCGAGTCTCCCTCACTATTTTTCTAAGAGGTGTTAGTACCCCCACATTTCTCTACTTTTTACCAAAGACTCCCCAAAGACCATGACTGACCTTCGAGATTCCATCGAGATCATGGCCATAACATTGAAGAATGTAGAGATATGAAAGAGCAAATAGAGTTCTTTAATCCAAATAGGAGATTGTTGCATTTTGTTTCAAATGACCACAAAGATAAGTAGAAGGTAGCCAAGGAACCGAGATCATCAAGACCCCATCGACAAGATCAAGGCCATCGCAAGAGGGTCTGTACTTATAAGAATGGATTCGAGTTGATCACGCCATAGTAAATAGTTGTTGCCATCAAGTTTCATGGAGACAAAGTTAGTGATGTTGGTAAGGGAAAAAGTAGTGGGCAATGATGAAGAGGCCATGATAGTGTTAGGAAAAGAGAAAAAAAAAAGTTGCAGAAATTTTATGGATCAAGGCTTTGATACCATGAACGAGAAGAAGATTGATTGTTTGGAATGACTTACCTGAAAGTGAGTTGGAAGATTTTTATTTATATTTGTATTTGTGAGTGTACAATAGATTAGAATCCTATACAAGATAACTACATGAGTTTAAATACAAGATAACTACTAATGAGTGTAATCCTATCATGTAATCCTAACGGCATTGGCATTGATCCATCACTTATCACAGACGTAAATCCCCTTGACCTTACAATCTCGTGATCATTGATGATCTTTGAATAGATCAGCAAAGGCTTGTTCAAGGGACTGCTCGGTGGTGGCCCAAGCCAACCCACTGACATAGCATCTGTATTCCACATCTACAGATGTTATTGAGAGAGATAGAGGTCACCTTAGAGAGAAGAAGAGGGAGATCAGAAGAACTGAAGAAGCTATAAAAATAGAGAAAAATATAAGAGAGAAAATAAAAATCGAGATTTGAGTATTCTACTCCCTTATTTATAGTAGATATTTAAAATTTAAAATTAAAGGTAAGATTTAAACTTTGAATCTCATTATTTTGAGTGGAGAGAAATAAGAAACAAAAGACTGAAATGATATGACAAAATTTATAAAATAATATTATTGTGACCTAATTTACGGATAAAATTTTTTGATCTAATTTATTGTAAATGTTAGATTCATTGTAGACCCCATCAAATATTACAATTTAGTGATGATCCAATGATTCTTATGAAATCACATCATTATGTTAGTAAATTATGTCAGAATTTTAGGTCTAATTAGTATTACTCAAATTTATAATATAAAATATGACAAATTTTAATAAGCCGATTTCAAATAGACTCATCCAATGACCATCAACATCCTTCTCAAAATCATTCACATTACAGCGTACTTTGATGCACAAATTATCCCTAATCTATATAATAAAGTGGAGCTGCGTTTGAATTTTGGAGAGAAAGAGAAGTCCAGATCATTTTGAGACAAAACATAAACACATCCAATAGATAATGTAATCCCAACATTAAAGACAGTTCAGATCACCTCATAAATACTGATCCGACGGTCTACAATGAGTACTAAATTTTATTTTTCCACCCATCAACATTTCCTTACTCACGTCTCTCTTTCTCTCTCTCCTCCGAAATCTCTCAAATCTTCCCCACTCCCATCCAAAACCCAAATCCTGCCCATTTTAGCTACACACACACGACATCCCAAGCACTCCAGTCCAAGCCAAACTGTCTTTCTCTCCTCTGCGGATAATGACCCAACTCAGGCTCCTTAACTCCTTCTCTCTCACTCTCTCACCAGAGCCAGCAATGAGGTACTCTTCATATCTCTCCTCCTATCTCTCTCTCTCTCTCTCCTTCCCCCACCTCTCTATTTTTCTCTCCCTTCCTTCCTTTCCCTCCCACTCTCTATGCTTCTTAGCCCCCACCTATCTCCATGACAACCATCTCATATCGAGCCTAATTGTAACCCCCACCACTAAACCCCCAATCCACCGCCAAACCAGCCCCACCGAAATCATGGCCCATAACCACCTCACATCGAGCCCCATCGAAAACCCCTAAACCACCCCCACAACTAACCCCAAACCATCGCAAAACCAGACCCACCGAAATCACTCCAAGATCACAGCATCTCCGACCACAACCCCCTAACCACCTCCACTCTAAAACCCCCAAACCCTCAAACGAGCCCCACCACCAAACCCCTAAAACACTGCTAAACCAGCCTCACTGAAACCACTCCAAGATCACAGCATCTCCAAACCAGATACTTGGATACAAATTTCAAATTACTTTGTGTATGAATTTTGTATTTGGTTTGTGTAAATTTGTTTGGTTTGGATTATTTTATAGATTAAATTATTTTTTGACATGTACTAATTCAGGTGTTGATTGAATTTGATGATGATGCTTTTTTTTTTTTTTTTTGTAGTTGATTGAATTGCTTTATGAGACTTGAAATTGGTGATGGGAGTTTGCTAATTTTGATTCAGATTTCTTGGATTTTTCATGTATTTGGGTACACCATACTATGCG
>CAUOFW020000736.1:72500-160000 GCA_963454935.2 Ilex paraguariensis | reverse complement strand
CGTGTTTTTAGGTTATATTTTACCTATTTTTTTTTTTTTGGGAATAGTAAGTCTATATTGATTTGGTATTTTGTGTTACACATTATTTTCAAGTGCAATATTTTTCTTTAAATAGTGTCTTCAGATATGGGCAATGACTAGTATATTTATATAATATGACATAATTTGAAGAGAGAGAAAACGGAAAGAAATATTTCATTATTTCCATCAACTAAACCTGTTTGTTCTGAGTATGACATTTATTTTATTTTATCTGACAGTCTGTTGACATGGCGACTCTGAATTGGTGTTGGGCACCAAATAAGCATGACAAGCTGGTATAGTCTGGGCATGAAAATTTTATCCAAAAAATGCTAGCAAATAATTATCTTAACATATTTACGATAACCTTTCAAGATTCTAATCATTTTGATTTAGACCTCACAAATTTGGCCCAAAAGACAAAACAAGTGGACCCCACATTTTTTTTTCCAAATTGGTGGTTTTAAAGTCTAAACCCTTGCAGGCTTCTATTTTTTTTGATTGTAATCTGAATTTTCCTACTTAATTTATAGTGGCATTACCTTGCTCTGATAAAAAAAAAGTCTAAACCTTGGAGGCTAAAATGGTAATTTTATGCAACTTTTGCGCCATGCTTCCATTCTCTTTCCAATTTTGCCAATTTTTAGACTGATTAAAAATGCTGGCAGAAGGAATGCATTTTCCACTCCTTTTTCCTCACCTTTCATTTCAATTTTTCTTCTTCACCAAATAGCCCCTAAGTGCAATTGTTGAGAATAAAATAGAGGTGGACCCAGTGCAGTATCAGTTGTCGAAGCAGTGTGTTTTGTTGTGTATTTGCTGAAAATTTTGAGACAAGTTATTTCTTTTGTTTTTGTTTTGTGTTGTACTGAATTTTGATGAGCCTAAGAACTCGTTTGTGACTTTTGAACCTAGTTTCCTTTTCAAGAAAAAAGAATCACACAGAATAGGCGTGTCCCCCATACTAATTTCCTCAAAGAATCTAATGCCTTACTTTTCTCAAGCAGTTTATTGTAGACCAATACCTTAGGAGGGGTGCATAAATCAATCACAGATTTAAGGACCACTTACACTGTTTCCCCTGTTGTGTGTTTCTTATAAGCTTCCAACATTCTCTGTTGGACAACATGCAACGTCTAAAAGAGTATTGTACATTAAAGTTGCCATCATGGAAGCACCACATGTCTACTCCAAGCTTGGCTAAGAATTCAAAGTTTGGTCTCATTGCATCATGACTTTGTTGGAAATAAGCTTAATTTCACTGTTAGTACACTAGATGAATTAGTGAAAGTGGCCATTTTAGGTTCATCTTACTCCAATTCGCCATTGTGAATGAATTGGCACCATCTCCCCACGGTCACAACTTTGTAGGTGCACCAAATGGGTCGTCTCCTGTCACGAAATGTATAGAAGCATGAGATGTCGATGTTGAGGATGATTGGTCCAGTGCTAAAAACCATTTTCTTACTATGATCAGTTGGACTTAACACCTTGGCAACCGCAACTTTAGAATAGCTTTGGGATAAAAAAGACATACAAAATCCTATTGAATTCTATATTCCTATGGGATCCAACTTTATAAGTTATAGCTCTGCTCCATCTCAGCAATATTGTGGTTTGTTTTCTATCAACTTCACAAAAGGGAGAAATCGGAAAACATTTCAGAAAAATCGCAGTAAAATTTGTTTGGTACACTTCTATATGAAAAAAAATAAGTAAATAGATTAGAAATTTGTAGGGAGTCAATCGTACTTGAGCAATAAACACACATGAGATGAGAGGGAGAGATAAAGAGAGAGGGAGCAAATTTAAACCTGGAATCAACCCAACTCGGACATCAACGTTGCCAACTGCAATGGCATTTACTAATCGATTCTTTTACATCTACAACCGATGAACACAATAAACAAAAAACAAAAAAAGACAATTATAAGGGGGGTTGGTGTGGGTGTGTGTGTGTGCATATGGGGAGGATAGAAAGAGACAGAGAGACAATGGCTGGTTTACTGAGAGAGAGAGAGAGAGAGAGAGAGAGAGGTACCCTGAACATTATGTAATCCAAACTTGGTTAAATTATCTTGTATTTTAGGTTGGACTTTGTCAATTTAAGTTCTTGTTGAATAAGTCATATGCTGACTATTAGTGTGCAAGTTGTTATCTGGAAGTTAGCAAGTTACTATTTTGTAGGACATAGTTGGAGTAAAAGTAGGAAAATTTGTTTACAAATTAGTCTATTTAAGAGTCATGTATTCTGCAAGTTGTATGCAACTCAGAATTTTTCCAGTAGCAAATAAAGTTATATTTTCTCCTATGTTTTTAGCCTATCATTTCCTTTTCTCTGTTTCTTGTTTTTTCCTACAGATTGGTATCCGAGTAGGTTAAGAGCCAGAAGTGAGCAGCTGAGGTCCAACGTAGCATTGATTGCAAAGTGTTTGTTACTTCAATTGTTAATCAAACTAGATCCTATGAAGATGAATTATTTGATCAAAAAGTTGTTGAAAAGGTATTACAACGTCTTACTCCAAAGTATGATCATGTAGTAACAGTTATAGAGGAATATAAGGACCTAACCACTTATTCTTTGAATGAATTAATGGGTTC
Source organism: Ilex paraguariensis (assembly GCA_963454935.2). NCBI lineage: Eukaryota > Viridiplantae > Streptophyta > Magnoliopsida > Aquifoliales > Aquifoliaceae > Ilex > Ilex paraguariensis. The sequence continues at coordinate 157,378 of CAUOFW020000736.1, read as the reverse complement.
TCTTCAAGTACATGAACGAAGGTTACAGAGGGTTGCAGAAAACACGACGGAGTAGGTTTTTCAGTCTACAATAGTCAACAAAAAAGGTTCAGACGTTTTTGGAAGAGGATATGGTGGAAGGGGCTATGGTCGTGGAAGTTCATCAAGAGGAAGAGGAAGAAGTAAAGGTAACCAAAGAAATTTTGATGGAGGTAACAATCATTTTCCCTCTATTTCATGTTCAGTTTGTAAGAAAACCAACCATGTTGATAGGGATTGTTGGTATAAGGATAGAGATAAGGAACTCCCACAATATTTTCATTGCAAAAAATATGGCCACATTGAAAAATATTGTCGCCAAAAGGCTAAGGAGCAAGCAAATATTCATGAAGAAGAACAAGAAACTGAAGATAAGTTGTTTCTTGCATGTCTTGTTGAAAATGAACGATGAAACTTGGTATTTAGATAGTGGTTGTAGCAATCACATGACCGGGAATAAAAAATACTTTGTGGATCTTGATGAATCTGTCAACGCGGAAGTAAGAATAAGTGATAACAACCAAGTCAAGGTGCATGGACTTGGTACTATTGCCGTTGATACAAAGAAAGGAAGAAAGCTCATTTATGATGTTATGTATGCTCCTGGGTTGGCTCAAAATTTGCTAAGTTTGGGTCAATTGATGACAATGGGCTATTATGCCATATTTGATAGTGATTAGTGTATGGTTTATGAGAAGAAAAGCATGAAGTTGATATTCTATGTTCAAATGACTAAAAATAAAATGTTTCCTCTTTCATTTTGAAAGCTTCCATTTAATGCATTTAGTGCATGTAGTGAAGAATCTGTGTTGTGGCATAGGTGATATGGTCATTTGAATTTTGGTGGCTTACATCTATTGCATAAGATGAACATAACAGTTGGTTTTCTTGCTGTGAAATCTAATGGAAAAATCTGTGAAGCTTGTGTTTTTGGGAAACATCACCGTGAACATTTTTCGGTTGGTAAAGCTTGGAGGGTGAATAGATCATTAATGCTTGTGCATGCTGATCTTTGTGGTCCAATGGAAACACTATACTTGAATGGGAACAAGTAATTTATCATATTTGTTGATGATTATAGTAGAATGACATGAGTTTATTTCTTGAAGGAAAAATCTAAATCTTTCTCTATATTCAAGAAGTTTAAGTCTCTTGTCGAAAAACAAAGTGGTCATTCTATTATTACATTGCATACTGATCGTGAAGGTGAGTTTACTTCTCTAGAAATCAATAGGTTTTTGCAGTGATATGGGTATCCAAAGGCAGTTGACCGCAAGTTACACTCCACAACAAAATGGAGTGGCCAAGCGCAAAAATAGAACCATAGTTAAAATGACAAGAAGTATGCTAAAAGACAAGGATCTTTCAAATAGCTATTGGGTTGAATCAGTGTCAACAACAGTTTATTTGATTAATCAGTTTCCTACAAGGGCGATACAAGAAAGAACCCCATATGAAGCTTGTAGAGGAAAGAAACCCAGTGTAAGTCATTTAAGGATTTTTGGATCTATAGCTTATGCTTTTGTGCCATCAAAGAATAGACATAAGCTAGATCACAAAAGTAGTGCATTTTCATAGGTTATAGTGAGGAGACTAAAGGATACCAGCTTTATGGTCCTATTTTTGAAATTTTGATTATAAGCTGAGATGTTATATTTAATGAGAATGAAGCTTGGAATTGGAAACATGAAGAAAGAGTTTCTCTTGAACTAGCTACTCCTATGATTCCTCCACCAAATTTGAGTGAGTCATCAAGATCATCTCGTGATTCAACCCCTCGAAAGGTAAGAAGTCTTGCTGATATCTATGATTCATGTGAGTTTTCTTGTTTTACTATGGAACCAACTTGTTTTGAAGAAGCAGTGACAAATAAGGAATGGTGTAGTTTAATGAATGATGAGATTGAAGCAATTGAGAAGAATAACACTTGGAACTTGGTCGATCTACCTGCCGGGAAGGAAGCTCTTGGACTCAAATGGATCGACAAGTCAAAGTTTAATTCTGATGGGTCTTTACAAAGGTACAAATCACGACTAGTTGCTAGGGGATTTGCACAACAACCAGATATTGATTTCTTTGAAACTTTTGCACTGGTTTCTAAGATTGACACTATTAGGATTGTTTTGGCTGTAGTGGCTCAAAGGAATTGGCAAGTTTTCCAATTGGATATTAAATCTGTTTTCCGTAATGGAGAACTTGAGGAGGAGGTGTATGTGGTGCAGCCCCAAGGTTATGAAATTGAGGGAAAAGAGCACAAGGTGTATGAGTTAAAGAAGGCACTCTATGGGCTCAAACAAGCACCAAGGGCATGGTATAGCAAAATTGACAGGTATTTTCTAGACAATGGTTTCTATAAAAGTGCAAGTGAACCTACTCTTTATGTGAAAACTCATGCCAATGATGACTTGTTAATTGTGTGCTTATACGTTGATGATATGATATATACTGGTAACTCTCTAAGGATGATCAGGGAATTTAATGATAAGATGATGCAGAATTTTGAAATGACAAATTTGGGTCTTTTGCATTATTTTCTTGGAATTCAGGTGATTCAAATTGGTTTGGATTTGTTAGAAAAAAAATGCTTTGGATTTGTTAAAGAAATTTGGTATGTCAAATTGTACACCTGCAAAGACCCCTATGAATGTGAATGAGAAGGTTGTTGTGGTAGATGGTACTCGAACTACTGATGAGAGGTCCTTTAGAAGTATTGTGGGAGGGCTGCTTTATCTCACACACACAAGGCTTGATATTATGTTTTCTATGAGCATCATGTCCAGGTTTATGCAAAATCCAAGCAAGCATCATCTTGGGGCAGCAAAGAGGATCATGAGATACATACAAGGCACTCTTGATTATGGGATTCAGTATACACAAGTCACTAACTTTAAACTTATATCGTTTTCTGATAATGATTGGGCAGGTTGTATCGATGACAGAAAAAGCACTACAGGCTATGTATTTAGTCTTGGTTCAGGAGTGATATCATGGACATCAAAGAAGCAGCTCACTATAGCACTTTCAAGCACTGAAGCTGAGTACATTGCAACCACAACAACATCTTGTCAAGCAATATGGCTAAGAAGAATCTTGTGTGATTTGAAAGAGAAGCAAGAGGAGGCCACACGGATGTTTTGCGATAACAAGTCAACCATTGCAATTTCAAAAAATCCAGTACATTAAGGAAGGACGAAGCATATCAAAATTTGGCATAATTTCATTCGTGAAGTCGTGGCAACAGAACAAGTGCAGTTGGAACATTGCAACATTGAAAAACAAATGGCTGATATTTTCACAAAAGCATTGCCTGATGAAAAGTTCAAGAAGTTTCGTGACATGATGGGAGTGCATCCACAAGTCTGAATTAAGGGGGTGTTTGTTGGATGTAATCCAAACATGGTTAAATTCTGACGTATTTTAGGTTGGATTTTGTCAATTTAAGTTCTTGTTGAATAAGTCATATGCTGACTATTAGTGTGCAAGTTGTTATCTATAAGTCAGCAAGTTACTATTTTGTAGGACATAGTTGGAGTAAAAGTAGGAAAATTTGTTTACAAATTGGTCTATTTAAGAGTCATGTAATCTGCAAGTTGTATGCAAATCAGAATTTTTCCAGCAGCAAATAAAGTTAGATTTTCTCCTCTATTTTTAGCCTATCATTTCCTTTTCTCTGTTTCTTATTTTTTCTGCAGGTTGATGTGCTGGTGGTGTGGTGCTTGGATTCTTGAACATCCAAAAATATCATTCGACTTTTTTACCCATGCAGGTTAATATAGCTCAAACAAAACAAAAATCATATTTACCTAGTCCTTTGCAGCGGAGGTCATGCCACACTATTATCCCTTCCATACATTTAGCTGACACCATTTTAACCCAAATGACAGAGAAAACAATAAACTCCCTTAATGCACACCCTTAAATCTAATGAGAAGAACACCAATTTGTACATGTGTGTGTGCACGTGCTCGCGATGGTATCGGGGTGTGAATGTTGTGTGTGTTCTATATGTGGTGTGTATACTGGGTATGGCAATTAATTGAACAGGTGGCAGGCGTGCAATATGATTATGCAAGTGCAATGAGGGTGTGTGTCGGGTGAGGTTGTGCAATGAATGTGGGTGTGTGTATGTGTGTGTGTTTGTTGTGTGGGGTGTGTATTGGGGGTTCAGTGTATGGGGGTGTGTATTGGGGGTTCAGTGTATGGGGGTGTGTGTGTATGTCTACGTGCAGAGAAGATGGGGATGATGTGTTGGGGTTGGATTGGGGTAGCGGCAGAGGAGAGGGGAAGAGGATAAGGGGGAGAGATGGGGAGAGAATGAGATATGGAAGAGTAGAGAAGATAGGAGGTGTCAAGGAGAGCAGAAGACTTACTTTAAAGTTGGGATCGCAGGAGGACGGTGGTGGTGTGCTTTAGCATTGGTGGTGACTCTAACAGGGTGAAGAGATAGGAGAATGGAAAGAGAGAAACAACATTGAGGGGCTAATGTTCGAGAGTGGAGAGATTTAAGGGATTCTAAACTTTAAAAATATTAGGGAGATACAGAAACGTGAATGATTAAGGCATAGACAGTGGAGTCATTTAAGGAATTCTAAAATTAAAAGACTTTCGTGGGATTAAATTTTTTTTAAGGGTTAATATGGTGCGTTGGATTAATAATTTTCAAATAATTTGAGGCATTTGAACAATTTTATAAGTTTGGGGTTTGAAACTCTTTGTACTTTATTATATAGATATATTACAAAAATTTCCTCAATGTTAAGTCAATTTTTTAAACTAAAAAACTGAATTCTTTATATAAATTCTAGGGGGCCTATGGTCTTTTATGATGGCTGGGATACAAAGAGGTTCTTCCCTTTTAAGTTGGAAGAATGATTAGCTAGTTTATTGGGAGTGCATTTCTTTCATGTTTTTTAACTAGCAAATAATTGAATTTTCTTCTCCTAAAAAGATAGTTGCCAAAAAAGATAGGGGTGCAGTAGCTCCATTTGTGAGGTTTTGAAGGCTATTTTTGTGCCTGTGTGTTACTGGAAATTGGTCAAGATAAGTGACTCTTTGTATTGCAAATTTGGTATCAGAGAAATATTTGTGGCTACATAAAATATAATCACTAATAGTCAGAGGATTAAGCTCAAAAAACTTAAAATGATTTCTATAAACCCTGGGCCTGAACATAATCTAAATGAAGCATTGGTCAACACAATACTAATTGGAAGAAAGATGATACTTTGCACTAGAGGAAGGTTTATTTGTGTGAAACACAGTTTTCTAAGACTGTCTTATACTACTACTTAAAGAATGTAAAACCAAAGCGTAGGTTGTCACAAAATAATAAAATTCAAAAGTCTGAGATCATATCACAAGGAATTAGGAAAGACTTAGAACACAAGAAAAAATAAAATAAAAATACTTTGAAAATTATTGTAGAGATTTGTTTGTTCAAAAGAACAAAAATTGATTGATTGAAAACATAAAATTTTAAATACTAACGCAACGGGGATACTCTTCCAATTCCACACGACAATTATTAATGATCCAATTTTTAAATTTGATTGAGAATCAGTTGAGGAATTATCTCAATTAAGATATTTAGTGGTTGATTAGCCTTAGATATTGTTATTTTGATATTTATTCTTTGCTAGTTACGTTGGGTAAGGTATTGACTGTGTTGAATTAATTGAGATTTGGATATTATCTTCTCTTTGTAGTGTTAGTCTAATTTTGCAGATAAACTAGTGGAATTAATGATGTGAAGGACAAAATACATAAATGGAGGAGTTCCAAATCAATATGGATTAAAAGAAGCATTCTGTCTAATGTGTATGGACGCTGAAAGAGAAGCGTTTGGATAGGAAGCTCCAGAGACTGTCAAGGAAAATTTGAAGGCTCACATCTAGACCGAAGAATACAAGCATCTACACGCGTGTTGGAATCTGCCCAATACCACAAGTTGTTAATGAGAATTAGATTTATTATGGGGTGTAATTTTGCCAACCTTTTACCAACCTTTTTTCTTCTAGTTTATTGTATTGTTTTTATGGCTGCTATATAAAACACGGTATTTATTTTTGATCCAATGATTTTAATGCTTGATTTATTCTTTTAATTAATTCTTATCTTCTAGTAAAAATTTTATTTTCTATAATTTCTTGATTCGTTGTGTCACGTACATCAAATGCTTGAGATTATCTATAAATCAAATTACTGGTTATTCCAGGTTTGAGTTAATTAATTAAAATTTTTATTAGATAATTGATTTAATATTTACAATAAATTTAGGGTTTATCTGTTAGAGAAGTTAATTTATCATAGACTCTAGGCATGGTAAATGATTATAATCTGCATGCGAATTCTTAGATTTATTCAGATAATTTATTAGTTATAACTTTTGAATTTTTCATTTTATCACCACAAAATATTCTGATTGGGATCATCTCAGTTGATTTCCCAATTGAATTCGAAAACTGGATCATTAATAATTGTCGTGTGGATTTTAAAGGTTATCCTCAATGATTTAATATTTCAAATTATTGTTTTTACTAAATCAATTTATGTGTTTTTGAACAAAACCAATTTCAATAACTTCAAAGTATTTTTATTTTCTATTTCTATGTGTTTTAAGTTTTTCTTAAATTTTTATGGTATGATAGCGGACTTCTAGGTTATGTATTACTTCACGACACTCGAGTTTGCATATTTTAAGTTGTAGCAGGTTTTGGCGCCGTTGCCGGAGATCCTGTTGGAAGACAAAGAGCACTGCTATATCGATTGAGATTTACTTGGTTTGCAATTCATCAAAAATCCAGTAACTTTGTTTCACTTTTATTTTTCAGTATTTAATTTATTGTTCTCTGCTTCTACCCCTTTCTTTTTAATTTTTGTATGAGCTATTGGCATTGTTATTCAAGTGGAAGTTTAATTAGAGAAGATTTAGAAGAAGTTTTTGGCAATTGATTTAATTCTCATAAACAGTCTCACACATATAACACGATGGCTGATGATCTTCTTGTTAATGGGAGAAATAATATTAATAATTTTGATGATAGGAGGAGTAATCATGATGACAACAATGTTGATAATTGGAATGTTAATCATGGTAAAACTTTGCCCGAATATCTGCTGGCTGCACGACATACTGCACCATCATACATTATTTTACATTTGTAGGCCACTAATTTTGTTTTTAAACCTATCATGATAGCATTACTTCCTAAATTTCATCTCATGGACTTTGATAATCCTTACCTCCATATTCGAGACTTTGAATAAGTTTGTGCCATATTTCACGAACAAATTTTGACCGAGAATATAGTTAAGTTCAAACTTTCCCCCTTCTCACTGAAGGATAAAGCTAAAACTTGGTTGAACTCTTTTAGACCTAGATCAATTGGTACATGGCAAGAGATGTACTAGGAATTTCTGAAAAAGTTTTCCCACACACAATACAAATTCTTTAAAAAAACAAATCACGAATTTTTTCTCAAAAAGAGAATGAATTTTTTTTTAATGATGGAAACATTTTTAAAGACCTTCTTACATCTTGCCCACATCATGACTATGAAAGCTGGCGCATTATAAGTTTTTTTATATGAAAGTTTATCTCCCTAGATGCGCCTATTTGTAGAGATGATATGCAATGGAGCATTTATGACCAAAAGAACCTAATGAAGCCTTTGATTATTTTGATCATCTGGCTAAAAGTGCACAATCTTGGAATACTTCATCCCTTGATTCTTCTAAAAGTAAAAATTCAAATGCTTCATCAGGAGGAGGTAAACACCAGTTAAGAGAGGAGGATGTCCTAGGTGCTAGAGTTGCTACACTGTTTAGGAAAGTTGAGGCCAGGGAATTGGGAAGATTAATGGGATAGAAATTGTTCCTCAACAAGAGATTTGTAGTATTTGCGAGATCCTACAACATCCCACAAAAGAGTGCCCCACAATTCTTGTTCTCAAAAAAATCTTACACTATCATGCAAGTGTTGCAAATGATTTTCTAAGCCGTACAATAATCCCTTCTCAAACACTTACAATCCAGGGTGATGAAATCATCCCAATTTCAACTAGAGGGGGAATAATCCTACATCACAACCACCTCCACATGAGAGTTACTGAAAAAAGGGGGTGCAACAACTCCTTTTTTGAGGTTTTTAAGGCTATTTTTGTACCTGTGTGTTGTTGGAAATTATCAAGATAAGTTACTCTTTGTATTGCTTGATGTTGTATTGAATCTTTTTTTGGGGATATAGAAAGTATTTCGAAGGTCTATGTGTGATATTGTATAGCAAACTTTTTGTCCCTTTTTTTTGTTTCTTTTGCGTTGTTGGTGAAGTAATGGGTGATTATATACTCTCAACAAATTTGGTATCAAAGAAATATTTGTGGCTACATAAAATGTAATCACTCATAGTCAGAGGGTTAAGCTCAAAAAAATTAAAACGATTCCCAAAAACCTTGGGCCTGAACATAATCTAAATGAAGCATTGGCCAACACAATACTAATTGGAAGAAAGATGATACTTTGCACTGGGGAGGTTTATTTGTGTGAAAGACAATTTTCTAAAACTATCTTATGCTACAACTTAAAGAATGTAAAATGCAAGCGTAGGCTATCACAAAATTATAAAACTCATAAGTTTGAAATCATACCACAAGGTATTGGGAAAGAATTAAAACACAGAAAAAAAATAAAATATAAATACTTTGAAAATTATTGTAAAGAGTTGTTTGTTCAAACGAAAAAAATTTGATTGGTTTAAAATAGGAATTTTAAATACTAAAGCATCTGAGATACTCTTCGAATTCCACACGACAATTATTGATGATCCAATTTTCGAACTCAATTGAGAATCAGTTGAGGAATGATCTCAATCAAAATATTTAGCAGTTGATTAGCCTTAAATATTGTGTTATTTTGATATTTATTATTTACTAATTATGTTGGGGAAGGTATTAATTGTGTTGAATTAATTGAGATTTGGATATTATCTTCTCTTTCTATTGTTTGTCTAATTTTGCAGTTAAACTAGTGGAATTAATGATATGAAGAACAAACAACATAAATGGAGGAGATCCAGATCAATATGGATTAAAAAGGAGCATTATGCTTTCTGCTAAGTGAAAGAGCGTCTGGATGGAAGTTCCAGAGACTGCCAAGGAAAATTTGAAGGCTCACGTCTAGACGAAAAAATATAAGCGTTCAAATGCTTGTAGCTTAAAGGCCAAGACACCCATGTGTGTTCGAACGGAAAAATATAAGCGTCTAGATGTGGGTCGGAATTTGCCTCGTACCACTAGTTGTTAACAAGAATTAGGTTTTTGCTACCTCATTGTCTAAATAAAGGGGTGTAGTTTTACATTATATTCAACCTTCTAGCAGCCTTTTCTCTTCCAGTTTGTTGTATTATTTTTATGATCAGCTAAATGCCCAACTAAAGTTAGTGGGAATACTAAAAATAAAAAATGGTATTTATTTTTGATTCAATGATTTGAATGCTTGATTTATTCTTTTAATTCAATTCTTGTCTTCTAGTAAAATTTTTGTTCGGTATAATTTCTTAATTCGTTGGCCACATATATCAAATACTTGAGATTTCTTATGAGTCAAATAACTGGTTATTTAACGCTTGAGTTAATTAATTAAAATTTTTATAAGATAATTGATTTATTATTTAAATAAATTTAGGGTTTATCTGTTAGAGAACTAGATTTATCGTAGACTCTGGGTATAGTGCATGCTTATAATCTGCATGTGAATTCTTAGATTTATTCAGATAATTTATTGGTTATAACTTTTAATTTTTTCATTTTATTACCTCAAATTATTCTGATTGGGATCAGCTCAGTTGATTTTCTAATTGAGTTCAAAAAATAAAACATTAATAATTGTCGTGTGAATTTAAAAGGATATCCTCGATGCTTTAATATTTCAAATTACTGTTTTTACTCAAAAAATCTCTGTGCTTTTGAAAAAAATCAATTTCAATCAACTTCAACGTATTTTTATTTTCTTTTTCCATGTGTTCTATGTTTTTCTCAAATCTCTATGGTACAACCACAAATTTCTGAAATATATTACTTCGCAACAATGTAAACTTGGGTTTGTATATTTTAAATTGTAGTAAGTTTTTGGCGCCTTTGTCGGGGATCTTGTTGGAAGACAAAGAGCGCACCGCACATCGATTGAGATTTGCTTGGTTTGCAATTTGTCAAAAATCCAGTAACTTTGTTCTACTGTTATTTTTCAGTATTTAATTTTCTATTATTTAATTTATTGTTTTGTGCTTTTATCTCTTTCTTTTTAATTTTTGTATGAGTTCTTAGCATCACAGTTCAAGTGGACATTTAATTAGGGTGGATTTAGAAGAAGTTTTTGGTAATTTGTTTAATTCTCCAAAACAATCTCACACATATAACACGATGACTGATGATCTTCCCGTTAATAGCAGAATTTTTTTTAATAATCCTGATGATCGGAGGAGTAATCATGATGAGAACAATGTTGATAATTTGAATGTTAATTATGGTAGAACTTTGCGTGAATATCTGCAACCTACACGACGACATACTCCACCATCATGTATTAGTTTGTCTCTGTAGGCTACTAATTTTGTTTTCAAACCTAACATAATAGCATTACTTCCTAAATTCCATGTCATGGACTTTGGAAATCTTTACCTCCATATTCAAGATTTTGAAGAAGTCTGTGCCACATTTCACGACCAAACTGTGATTGAGAATACAGTTAAGTTGTTCTTCTTGCATCTTACCCACATCATGGCTATGAAGGCTGACATATCATAAGTTTTTTCATATGAAAGTTTATCACCTCAGATGCACCGATTTGTTGAGATGATGTGCAATGGAGAATTTATGGCCAAAGAACCTGATGAAAGCTTTGATTATTTTGATCATTTGGCCGAAAGTGCACAATCTTGGAATACTTTATCCCTTGGTTCTTCTAAAAATAAAAAATTCAAGTGCTTCATCAGGAGGAGGTAAATAGCAGTTGAGAGAGGAGGATGACCTAAGTGCTAGAGTTGCCACCATGTTTAAGAAAGTTGAGGCCAAAGAATTCATGAAGGTTAATGAGGTACAGGCTATTCCTCAAGAGGAGATTTGTAGTATTTGCGAGATCCTGGAACATCCCACAAAAGAAAGCCCTACAATTTTTGCTTTCAAAAAAATCTTACATTATCACGCAAATGTTGCGAATAAGTTTTCCAAGCCATACAATAATCCCTATTCAAACATTTACAATCTGGCGTGAAAAAATCATCCCAATTTCAACTGGAGGAGGGGGGGGGGATAATCCTACACCACAACCACCTCCACAAGGCCCCTCTAATTTTGTGCCTTAACTCCATCTCCAAAGGGAAGCCTTGACGAGGCAACACAACAATTTGTGCAAAGTTAAACCAACTTTAACAATAGTCATACTAACTTCAATAATCAGATAACTCAGACTTTTAATAATATTAGAAGCACCCTAATAAGTTGGCCATTGTCGCTTGCCATCAAGACAAAGGTTAATTTCTGGTATATCTGTCATCGAATCTGCAGGGTCAACTTAATGTGGGTGAGCCTACTTCATCTGATACTGCACATGAACAGGTCAAGTCTATTACCACCCTCCGTAGTCGTAAAGTGATTGATAAAACTATTCCAATAAAGGCCCAAAATCCTAAGGAATCTACACAACCTACGGGAGAGAGATAAACTTGACCAGACTAATTCTATAGAGCCCATGAGATGTCCGATTCCTGCTCCCTTCTGTTAGAGATTATTAGCTCCATCAAAGCTTAATTTAAACAATGATATTTTGGAAATTTTCAAGCAAATCAGAATTAACATTTCCTTGTTAGATGCAATTAAACTGATACTTTTTATGCAAAATTTTCAAAAGATTTGTACACTATTGAACGTATGCTAAATATGCAAAATAAAGTATTCTTAACTGAGCAGATTTCTTATTTTATTCAACACAATACCCCTACCAAAGCATAAAGATCTTGGTTGCCCTACTATGTCTTTTATGATTGAAAAATTTACAATTGAACTTGCTTTATTTGATTTGGGAGCCAGTGTAAATTCGCTTCCTTATTCAGTATATATTGGGTATTGGTGAGTGGAAGCCCACCATGGTGACACTTCAACTTGTCGACTAATCTGTTAAGAAACCAAGGGGGATGGTGGAGGATGTGCTAGCCCAAATAGTTAATTTTTATTTTTCTATTGATTGTATTATCTTGGATACGCACCCTGTGTTTAATATTAGTGTTGAGATTCTAGTTATTGGGCCGACCACTCTTAGTTGCTTCCAATGCTTTGATAAACTACAAGAATTATGTAATGAAATTATATTTCGGCAACATGACCTTGGAATTAAATATTTTCAATGTCTACAAACAGCCTGGGGAGATTGATGATGACTTGCATGAGGGGAACATGATTAAGTCAATTATTCATGATAACTTAAATGGCTCTTCTTGTTCGAATCCACTTGAAGCATATTTTCTTGAGTACTCTTCTTCTTTAGATATTGGTGAAGAAAACTCTGAATTTAATGAACTAACTTTTGTTTTGAATTCTTCACAGGTTATTGAAGCCTCTACCTTCAATAAAGTATGTTGAAGCCTCTACTTTAATTATGAATTTAAAGTATGTTTTCTTAACAGTGGAGGAGGAGGTCTTTTCGGTAATAATTTCATCCCATCTTAACTTTGCCCAAGAAGTTAAGTTACTTCACATTTTTGAAGAGCACAAATGTGCGATTGGGTGGACTATTGATGATATCAAGGGTATTAGTCCCTTAGTTTATACTCATAAGATTTATTTAGAGGATAATGCCAAAACATCTAGGGAGATGTAAAGGAGACTCAATCCTAATATGAAGAAAGTTGTTATGAATGAAGTGTTAAAACTATTGGATGTAAGGATCATCTACAACCGACAGTAGTCCCACGCAAGTAGTCCCTAAGAAATCTGGTGTGACTGTAGTTTCTAATGACAACAACGAGCTTGTGCCAACTAGGATAATAACTGATTGGAGAATGTGCATAGACTACATGAAACTTAATTCTGTGACATGAAAAGACCATTTTCCCTTGCCCTTTATGGATCAAATTTTAGAAACCGTACCTTCACATCTGTTCTATTATTTTTTAGAAGGCTATTCGGGATATAATAAAATTGAAAATTGCCTAGAGGATCAAGAGAAAACCACTTTCACTTTCCTGTTTGGCATCTTTGCTTAGTGAAAGATGCTTTTTGGACTTTGTAATACACCTGCGACTGTTTTTTGGAGCATTTTCATGAGGTTTTCATGGATGATTTTATTGTTTTCAGTGATTCCTTTGATGACTATTTATCTAATTTGGAAAATTTTTTAACCAGGTGTGAAGAGAAGAACTTTGTGTTAAACTGGAAAAAATTCCACTTCATGGTTTGAAAAGGAATTGCTTTTGATCACATTGTCTTGTCTGAGGGAATTCAAGTACATAGAGCTAAAATTGAATTGATTTCTAAATTTTCTAGCCCCAAGACCCTTAAGGATGTTAGATCTTTTCTTGATCATGCTGGTTTTTATAGGAGGTTTATAAACGACTTCAGTTTTTATATCTAGATCACTTTGCCACCTCCTAGGGAAAAACACACCTTTCAAGTGGAGTAAGTCTTGTCAATAAGCCTTTAATAAGCTGAAGCGTATGTTCATCACTGCACCTATTATGCAATCACCAGATTGGAGTCTTCCCTTTGAAATCATCTGTGATGCTAGTGTCTATGTTATGGGGGCAGTTTTAGGGCAACACAATGAGAAAATGTCACATGTCATATTCTAGTAGGATTTTGAACAGTGTTCAAATGAATTATTCTACTATAGAAAAAGAATTACTATCAATAGTATTTGTCTTAGATAAGTTTAGGTCTTATCTTGTGGGATCACCTATTGTTATCTTCATTGACCATGCAGCTTTGGCTTACATGCTAACAAAGAAAGATGCAAAGTTCAGACTGCTTAGGTGGATCCTCCTACTTCAAGAGTTTGACATAACCATCAAAGATAAAAAAAAGAGTAGAAAATGTAGCGACCGACCACTTGTCTAAACCTGTGAGAGATGTGCCAATAAAGATAATGCCGATCAAGGACACATTCCTTGATGAACTGTTGATGATGCACAAAATGGTTTTGCACACCACTTGTCAAGTGTGAGTAATAAATGTAGTAATTAAAAGTAGAGAAAAATGGAGGAGACAAGATTTATAGTGGTTCGATCAACGTGACCTACGTCCACTTTTGAATGACCTTGTTTGCCTGATACTTTATTAGTTCATAGGTGCAGGGAGCAGAGAGTACAAGGTTAGAGAGAGAGGAGAGAGTCGTGCTCAACAAAGTGAAATCTGCCCCCCAAGTGTTGGTGGAACTTACAATTTATAGTCGCCCTCCTAACAGGTTTGGACAAGATATTAATAAGTAATTGGCTAGTTTGTTGGATCTAGCGAGCTCTTCTTAACGTGCGAGGCAGTTACGTGCTCTCCATGAGATTTGGTCAAAGGACGAGGTGGGGTGTTGACCATCTCCAAGGTGGCGAGGATATGACTTTGGATGACCTTGCTTGCTCCTTTTGATGTAGCTCCTTGACCTTGATAAGCTTGTCTAAGTGCAGACTCCTTTGGGCTTGGCTAGTTGGACCTCTTCGAGTTGGGCCCTTGGGCTTGGCTCATCAAATGTTATTGACTATTTTTGCATCATTTTGGTTTGCTAATATTGTGATTTTTCTTGTCACAGGTGATACACCAAAAACTTGGAGTGCACAAGACAAAAGAAAATTTTTGTTTGAGGTGAGAGGTTTTTTTAAGATGACCCTTATCTATTCAAGTATTGCCACGACTAAATCATTCGAAGGTGTGTCCCAAATGATGAGGTAAACAACATTCTTTTTTTTTTTTGTCATATAGAGGCTTGTGGAGGTTATTTTTCGACTATAAAAAGTTAGCAGTGTAGATTTTATTGGCAAATAATATTTAAGGATGCACACAATTTTTGTAAGGTTTGTGAGCGATGTCAAAAGTTAGGAGGGATAATCCGTAGGGATATGATGCCCCTTAACCCTTTTTTATTATTGACAAGTACCTCATAAAGCAACCCCATTGGCTGCTTGAGAAGGAGAAGCAGAGCATTGCTTCTACGGGAGGCTTGACTCATCTTCAAGGGGGTATAAGAAGGGGGAAATCTAGTTTGAAAGAGAGAGAGAGAGAGAGAGAGAGAAGAAGAAGAAGAAGAAGAAGAAGAAGAGAGAAAGGGAAAGAGAGAAGGAAAAAAATTTCGGAGGAGGAAACGCTGAAGTCGGAATTATAAGTTTTTGCCAGAGTTTGTTTCGAACATCAAGCAATATATTCCTAGCTTAACTTAGACACTAGGAATCCATGTATGTATTTAGACCACTGGTACATATAGATGGTCATTTTGCACAAAAGTATTGGACAATAAATACACGCAAAAAGTTAACTAAAAGAAGTTTAATATAACAATTGAATCAGATTGTTTCACATAATTACATCAGTCAATTCAGTAATATGAGCTTGTACTACTCAAAAATGACATTCGACCGAGTGATATGAAATTAATGTTTACATAAATCATAGATCGATCTAATGAATATTATCGAATAAGAAGCAACCTAATCAAACCATACCAACATGAACTGATACTTGTGAACCTAACTATCGGCTTACATCCAGCGACAATGATTAAAATTTTGTAGTAGTTGGTGGTCCAAACACGAAAACTCAAGAGGATTTTCACTTTCAAGCCCATGAGATGCGAGGCAAATTGAATTTTCGTGAAGTGATCTAAGTCATAGAAAAATCTTCAAAGTGGGTCCCATGCAACCTGTCCAGCAGACTAAAGTGCTGATGTCTGACTGTCACATACTGCCAGGAAGGACATTGACTTGGAGTAAATATTGAATACGTGGTAATATGATATCATTGATGTCATTGTATCATTAATTAATAATAAGATTTTAAATTAAAAAGGTGAACCCCATTTTGACTTATATGACAGAAGAGTAGAAAATTATTTACTTACACAACAGATTAGTTATTATTTTTTTTTGGGTCTATCTGCTTAATTGTTTTAATTATTGGTTGATGATAACATTTTATGGTATCACCATTATAATGAATATTTTCTCCTTAATTAGAGTATTTTTTTGTCTAAACATAACATTTTAAATTTGAGGGGTTTAAGTATTATACACCTACAAACTTTAATGAGTCTGAGTGTAATTTACTTATACTAACGGACATTGACGGCAAGGGTCTACGTGTTACGCACGTACAAACCTCAGGAGTCTGTGTGTAATATTTCAAATATCAGGAAATTTAAGTGATTAAATGACAAATTTCAAGAGTCTAGGTATAATTCTCTATATATTTTATTTGGACAGAAGTTTATCAAGAAAAAAAAATAGATTTCTAGTCGAAAAGTGCGAGGAGGAAGTGAGGTGTGAGGATTGAAACGTAGAATAAGGTCGTATGTGTCATGTTCTTTAAGCATGACAATGCATTCGTGGTGTGTCTTGTGTTCTTTAAGTGAAGAAGGACGTATGTGTAAAACAAAGAGCTAAACAAAAAAACTAAGGATATGGTGGCAGCCACGCATATGAATTGGCTTTGGCTATGCAACGTGTAAAACAAAGGGAATGTGGAGCGAGATGAGTAAGTCAATTTTTAAGCATGACAAAAGCACCACAAGAGTGTTATATTATAAGTGATATCTAGGTGAGTAAACCGTGAGTCCGTGAGGACATGGGATATGTAATTCGAGACTTGCTCTCGGTAGTACGATCGGGATATTTATGGTGTGAATTAAAATTTGTGTAAGTGGTTTAGTTGATAGTATATATTCTTGTGTAATTTGTATGTTTAAGTTCGTCGACATGTTCAATAAATTTGTGCTCCATAAACTATCTTATTAATTCTTGTATTGTCGATTGTTTATTGGATAATTGATTAATTATCGTTTTGCTCTTTGACATCGTATGTAATGTTTTAAATTACTTACATGGGCTTTTCCAAGCTCACCCCCATTTATCCTCTCAGTTGCAGGTTAAGCTCGGAATCAAAATTGGTGGTGGATTGAGTTAGGTCAAAGAAGTTGTAATTTTTTTTAAGTTGAATTAACTATCTTTTTTTTTGGTGATCGAATGATTGTAATTAAAAAATTTATTGAGAGATTTATTTATTCAATATTGGTGTATTTAGTTCTCTGAGTTATTTATGAAATCGAATCGTAACAAATATTCACTTGTTCCAACAAGAAGTTCCAAAATAGAGTATAATGGATTCATATCTATTTTCAATAGTCCTTTTTTTAAAAAAAAAATTTCCTACATCACATCACTTATATCTAAATGGGACTTCTATTCTAGTGAATTCTTCATATATACACTCTTGATGATTTAACCCTAATAGAAATTAATAAATGGGGGTTTAAACATATGCGATTTCACATGCTACATCTTATGGGCATTGAACCTGTTGTCTTTTACGACAACTATGATACACATTAAAAGGATGCTCCACTTTTCATTGGAAGTGCGACCCACATCATGATAAGATGGTATAGAGAAGAACTATTTTTTAATGTTGTATAAAAATTAGGAAAATTTGTCACTTTGTACTTTAAAAGATACATCTTTTCTCACTTTGTACCCTAAAAGATTAATTATTCCATATTACACACTCAATGTAACACACTTGTTGCAATGTGCACCGGTCATCAGATTTTGTTTCTATTTCTGTCAACTCTCACCCGCATGTAAGAAGCACGTATTCCCCTCTGGACAAAATGGTAAAACACCACCTCAGACCCCGCCATTTGCCCATATCTATCTCATTTTTGCCCCAAAATGAAGCCCTATGTGTAATTGATGTAGAGATAAAACACAAGAAAAAAGAAGAAGAAGAAGACGCATAAGAAACCAGAAGAGGAAGAAGAAAAAACTAGAATAGGAAGAGTAAAAAATCAAAAGAGGAAGAAGAGGCAATTGATGGATTTTTACTACTACTGTGGTCGAAGGGCCACACTAAAGACTTCATGGACTGATTCCAACCCTAGGCGTAGGTTCATGGTGTGCGATAATCATGTGCTGAGCCCTGGTTCATAGAAGCAAATTTTTTTTTACAACATTTTTGGGGGTTTTGCATAGTTCACTTGTGCAATTTTCATTGGTTTTTGCTAAGATATTTGCTACTTATAATATTTGAAGGTGGGGTTAATGGATATTTCTCATGGTTGGATCCTCCAATATGTGTATTTGATCACGTCATATAATTCATGAATTTTTGTGTCGTATGTCAAGTCTAGAGACACATTTACAGGAAAACAGGGCAAAGGCGAGGGAGTTGTGGTTTTGGTTGATTGATTCTTGTTTGTAATTGTAGTTTCCTTGTTTTTGGTGCATATGGAATGAATATCAATTTCATACAATGCACACATCATTGCACAAACTCCAATGTTGAGCCAAAAACTTTAATAAAAGAGTTTCGGCGCTTACATCAAAAGTTCATCAATTATGAACTACCATTAAAACTGGAATAATACTAGATGGACTTAAAAATTAGACTTAAAAATTAAAAATTAGACTTGATAATCTCAACCATTGAATAGGTAGTGGGTCACAATAAATACTGAGACCTACAGTGAAATCAATGGTTGAGATTATCAAGTCTAATTTTTAAGTCTATTTTTTGAGTCCATGTAACATTGCTCTTAAAACTGATATCATATCAACATATACAAGGTCATTCCACAAACTCAAAAGTTGAGCCAGAAAACATTAAAATATGGTTGAACTATCAAAATAAAATATGGTTGCTTAAAATTCCTTACAGTTCTAATAATTTCTAAGTTTTTGAGAGAGTTCCATGAGTTCATTGACTTGAAAACCTCATGTTTGCAGTGCTTTGTGTTGCAGGAGGAACACCATGGGCAGTTTATGGTCTTAGACTCTTGTGAGATGCAATTGATGAACTTTTCTTCTTTTTAATCTGGATCAAATGTTAGCAAGGTTAAATAATATTTAAGAAATATTGTAATCCTGTGCGGGATGATTTAAGCATAATAAATAAGATGACAGATCTCTCCTCTGATGAGCTCGACTTTGCTTGGAAAGTCGAGTGTTCCACAGCGAATGACTATTTAGAAAACATGGACGGCGATGGAACTCTCTAAAAATGGCTATTGAGAAAACATGAATGTTGCACAGTACATTTAAGCACGAATTACCTTTAGTTTGATAATAAACTGCTACACTTATTATTCATTTATCAAGCCGTAGTATTATGAGTTTACATTGAAAACTAGTTAAACTTAACTTATTAAATTCCTGTCAGTTTTGAATTTGATTTAATGTATCGTCTCTAAGCGGAATTTTCGAACATTCTCACTTGGATTTACATAAGAATGTTCCACTTGACTGGACTTATCTTTCATCACCTAATAAAGAAAAAGGAATAATTCATAATAGTATCTGAGTTATCTGCTTGGTTCCAAAAAAGAAGCATCTAGGCCACGGCAACACAGAAGAAATCTACATGTTTTGGCCATGGACTTATTTGACTGACGTTACACTGAGGTTTCTACCCAGACACGTAAGTCATGATAGTATTTTACATATTTACTTTATTTCCACAGGAGACCCCACAACAAACTTCCAAGAAAAAAAAAAACTCCAAAAAATAGACTATAAGGGATCCATCCAAATATATATATATATATTAGTAATTGTTTGTTCCTAAAGACACTATGTAACAAACAAAAAATCACAACCAATTATCCGTAGCATTACTCACAACACAAAAAATATTGTCAACCAATAAAAACTCAATACTTTTTCGAAAAATTTCAAAGGAATGTTATCTAAAAACCAGACTCCTAAACCATATAAATATGAGTATACAATTAATAAAATCAAATTAGTAATTAGTACATATTTTTATTTAAAAAAATATGACCTAAACAAATTACCAAAGGCACTGTGTAAAAAAAATTATTTGAAATATTTTTACTTCTTTTTTGTTTAATTACACAATTTACAATTAATTCGGGCCCACTAAAAATAACCTACCTGTTTTTTGACCATACTCTAGGTGTACCCACCATCACGTCACAATATTGGATAAATACAACTATTTGTCAATAATAATATTAATAGTAAATAGAGTGTCAACTTTGAAATTCAAGGCTTCCACAAGCAACCTTCTTACAGGCCAGTTGGGGAACCTTCCCTCTTTTTGTTTCTATTAGCTCACGTGATGGTTTTCCTTGGTGCTGCCCCTTGTTGCTGTCCTTTGGTGTTGTTCTCACTACGATAATGTGTTCTTTATTGGCTTGTTTGAGTTTCTCATGGTTCTGGAATGGTCCATGTGTTTTTTGTTATGAATGCGATAATGGCCACTTTTGTGCGGTTAAACGGCCTGACGTGGGTTGCTTTTGAATCACGTCATTTGGTCTATCGAATTCAGAGGTCATTGCTGATGTACTGTAGTAGAGGTATCTGCTGCGATGTATATTCTGCAATCCTTAGACAAAGGGGTTTCTCATGAGTGAAGGCCCAGTTGAATGGGTAGAAGAGCTTTCCAAGAGTAGTTCATTTGCTGGGTCACAACTTTCTGAGTTGTGGCTGTGTCTGTTTTTTTGATCACCACCTTTCCATTTGATGTTCCCTAGTGCTGTCCCTTGGTGTTGTCCCTTGGTGCTGCTCATAGTACGTTAATGGTGATCCTGCTGCTCATGTCTATGTTTGTTTTCCACCTATGGTGAGGAATTTACTTGGAAGTTTAAGCTCAAGGCCTCCACTTCCTTCTAAATTCTTTCTCTTGGGCACTTCGTTTGTTCTGTTCCTGCTTGACCAGTGTTCTTTATGACCTATTTATGTTCTTCTTCTGCTTGGCCAGTGTTCTTTATAGCTTGGTTGGTTTTTTTTTCATGGCTCTGGAATGGCCCACGTGTTTGTTTTGTAGGGGTCATTCCCTTCCTTGTTCTCTGCTTTGATCTATTGAATTTTTACTTTCCGAAAAATATTAATCGTAAACATACGAACAATTAAACCAATTGAAAACCATTTTGTTGAAATGCTTCAAATTTTTACAATACTCTTGCTTGCTTTGACGATAAAAAAGTGCAGCTATTAAAATGCCACAACACGTGTACCAAATCATAGTCTAAGAGGTTTGTGTGAACAATGTGCATGTGTGTGCGCCAACTATGGGTAGGCACTTTGTAAAATAACCACTTCGACTTGGGCCCTAGTTGAAATTGCTGGTTTTTTTTTTTATGGAGTCTAGTTTGTATATGTGATCCGGATGATGACCCGACCCGAAGTAATGTTGTATGGTTTTTAATGAAAAATTTTCTGAGGCTTAGTCCATGGAGCGAAGGCTTGGGCAGAGATCACAGAGAAAGAGAGAGAGAGAGAGAGATATAGTGATGTAGAGCAATCATTATTCTCATTGTCTTGAAAAGAAACAATTACAGCTCCTATTTATATACAAAAAACTAAATGAAATATCTAACAAACTTCTTTAACTAATCCAACCAATTTAACTAATCTACCAACTGGACTTTAACTAACCAACTATAACTAAATAACTAATTCTTCTTCCTTCTTTTGTTGTCAGCTGCGACTGCCTCTGTTGTACTTTGTTCTGCTATATTCTTCAATTGTCCTCCTCAAGATGGAGAGTGGATATCAAGCACTCCCATCTTGCTTAACAAAAAATGAAGCTGATGAACTCCAAGAGGCTTAGTAAAGATGTCACTAAGTTGATGAATAGAGGTAATATGAAGAGTCTTGATAATGCCAGCCTAAACTTTGTCACGAATAAAGAGGCAATCGAGTTCAATGTGCTATGCTCGTGGAATACTGGATTAGCTGCAATATGTAGAGCAGCTTTGTTGTCATAGAAAATCAAAGCAGGTTGGGGGTGAGAAATTTGAAAGTCAGCAAGCAAAGCAAGAAGTCAAGTGAGTTCACAAGCATTCATGGCCATGGCTTTGTATTCTGGTTCTGCAAAAGACCGAGAAACAATAACTTGCTTCTTGGACTTCCAAGAGATAAGAGAGTCTATAAGAAAAATGCAAAATTCAGTGATAGATTTGCGAGAATCAGGACAACGTGCCCAATTTGCATCACAAAATTTGTTAAGATGTAGTGCATAAGTAGTAGAGAATCAAAGACCTTGAGCAGGAGAGGACTTGAGATAACGCAAAACTCGATAGGCTGCATCAGGATGAGGTTGCTTAGGTTGATCCATGAACTGACTAAGCACTTGAACAACATAGAAATTGTTAGGATGAGTGAAAGTGAGATACAATAATCTTTCTACCATTTTTCTATAGACAAAAGGATTTGCTAAAGCTGGACCATCATCTCTATAAAGCTTTAAATGTTGTTCCATAGGAGACTTAACTAGTTTAGATCCAAGAAGATTAGATCTTGTAGAAATTCAAGTGAAAATTTTCTTTGACCAACAAAAATCCCTTTGGAAGATCTAGCTATTTCCATTCCTAAAAAAAACTTTAGATTACCAAGATCTTTGATGTGAAACTTATTGTAAAAAAAAAGCTTAACATCATTAGCTATAAGAAGATCATCAGTGGCAATAACAATGTCATCAACATAGACTAATAATGCCAGGTAAATAGAACTAATTGACTTGGTGAAAAGAGAATAGTCTGGATTGTGAGAATCCATAAGAAAGAAAAGCAGTAGACAGCTTAAAGAACCACTATCTGGAAGCCTACTTAAGGCTGTAAAGAGACTTATTTAGCTAACAAACTTGATTCTCCCCCTTTTGATCATAGGCAGGAGGGATCTTCATATATACTTCTTCATCTAAATCTCCATGAAGAAAAGCATTGTGAACATCCATTTCGAACAAATGCCACCCCTTGATGGCAGCATCTGCTAGAAGACATCAGATAGCAAAAAATTTGGCCACAGGAGATAATGTTTCTAGATAATCTAAACCTTTTTGTTGTGTATATCCTTTAGCCATAAGCCTTGCTTTATAACGTTCGATGGTCCTATCTGCTTTATACTTGATTTTGGAGACCCATTTACAACCTATTAGTTGTTTTCTTGGGGGTAAAGTAGTGATAGTCCAAGTGTTATTGGACTCAAGAGCTTGAATCTCAACCTTTATTGCCTCACACCAGTTAGGGGATTTAACAGCCTCATGAAAAAAATTGTGGTTTTCGATATGGGGAGAGGATAATTTGTTATAGGAAAAAAATTAAGAAAGAGCATGAGAAATACCTATAGACTGGTTGGAACTAGTAACCAGGGAAGATAAATGGGATGTGTGAGAAGCAAGAAGATTGCACTGGTAATCTTGTAAGTAACTAGGAGACTTCCGTGGTCTAATTGAATGTCTAGTGGTATTGGGAATAGAAATGATGTCAGAAGAAGAAGAAGGTACTGTATCAGAAATGGGAGACGAAAAAACTTCATCAGAAGTGGAAGTAGGTGTTGCTAGCAAATCATTGTCAGAAATGGCAGAAGGTAAAACCAATGATTCTGCATCAGATGAAGGCTATGTGTTCTGTAGTGAGAAAGGAAAAATAGTTTCATAGAAGATGACATCTCTGGACAAAAAAATTGAATGAGTTTGGAGATCAAACAGTTTATAGGCTTTGCTAGCTGATGCATAGCCAATGAAAACACATTGCTTCGCTCTAGAATCAAATTTGGAACTATGTATTTTAAGAGTTGAAGCATACCATAAACAACCAAAGATTCTTAAATTAGATTATGAAGGCTTGTGAGAAAATAGAACCTCAAATGGTGACTTTCTAGAAAGAGAATGAATTGGAATTCTGTTAATGAGATAAACAACAGTTAAAACACAATAATCCCAAAAAGAAATTGGAGGATTTGCCTGAAAAGGTGTTGATGTTTCCTTTCCACAACCCCATTTTGTTGTGGTGTGTCAACACAACTCAATTGATGAATAATGCCTTTAGGAGAAAAGAAAGCAGTCATGACAAATTCTTGACCATTGTCAGATTTGATAACTTTAATTTTGGCATTAAACTGAGTTCTACGAGAGCATAAAAAGACATTATCAAAGATTGTGTTTCAGATTTAGTTTTCGTGAGATAAACTCAAGTACACCTAGTAAAATCATCAACAATTGCAAGAAAGTAATGTGCTCCATTTATAGAAGGACTAAGGTAAGGTCCCCAAATGTCAGAATGGATAATTAAAAAGGTAAAAATGTTTTACTAGTGCTAATTGGAAAAGACAACCTATTCTGCTTAGCATAATGACAAATGCTATAATGAGTATCACTAGAAGTTGAAATTTTAGGGACTGTTCTTTGTAAAGAATCTAGCCTTTGTTGAGATAAGTGTCCCAATCGAAAATGCCATAGATGTGAAGATACATCTGTGTTACATTGAATAGAAGAAATAGTGGAAACTTTATGTGGTTGTGTTGTCTGTAAAAAATACAATTCTGTGCTTTCTTTACCCATTCCAGTCATCCTCCATGTTAACAGGTCCTGTATGAAGCAATGAGCATGAAGAAATAGAAAACAACAAGAAATTTGTTATGTTAGTTTACTAGTGGAAAGAAGATTGTATTTGAAAGCAGGCACACAAAGGACATTAGTCAATATAAAGGAATTAGAAAATTTAATTGTGCTTGTGTGAGTTACAACAATAAGACTTCCATCAGGCAATTTGACAGATTTAGAACTTCACCTGACACAGTGGATAAAGAGGACATTGAGCAAACAATATGATATGTTTCTCCAGTGTCAATTATCCATGGAGATGAGAAGAAATAAGAAGAATCATGACTTGAATAATGCAAGGTATTTAGAACTTCACCTGACATGTTGAAAAGAGACTCAGTATGAGAACTGATTACTTGATGTGGTGAGGGTGGATCATGAAGATGAGGCTGTGACTTAAGGAGAGTCAATAATTGTTGAATTTGCCCTTGTGTTATTCGCAAAGATGAAGAATCCTCTCTGTTGTCTTCATTTATAACCAAACTTTCTGTTTCATTCTGAATATTTCCTGCCACCTAATTTACAGATTTGGAATTGTTCTTTCCTTTTGTAAATCGAAATCCAGGAGGATAGCCATGGAGTTTGTAACATTTGTCAATGGTGTGACCTTGAATTCCACAATGAGTACAAATAGGTCTAGATTTGTTGGAGTTTGATTTGCCAAAATTCTGTTGATTAGATGAATTGGATTTGTTCATGGTTTGTTTTCTATCAACTTTACAAAAGGGAGAAATCAGAGAACACTTCAGGAAAATCGCAGCAAAATTTGTTTGGTACACTTCTATAAGAAAAAAAACAAGTAAAGAGATCTGAAATTTGTAGTGAGGCAATCGTACTTGAGCAATAAAAACACATGAGATGAGTGGGAGAGAGAAAGCGAGAGCGAGCAAATTTAAACTTGGAATTAACCCAGCCCGGACATCAACGCTGCCAGCTGCAATGACATTTACTAATCGATTCTTTTACATCTACAACCACTAAACACAAAAATCGAAAAACAAAAAAAGACAATTATAAGGGGGGTTGGTGTGGGTGTGTGTGTGCATATGGGGAGGATAGAAAGAGAGGGAGAGACAATGGTTGGGTTGTTGAGAGAGAGATACCTTGAACATTGGTGGCATTGGAGGTTGGTTGTTGCGGTGGTGGTGTGGTGCTGGGATTCTTGAACATCCAAAAATATCATTCGATTTTTTAACCCATGTAGGTTGATATAGCTAAAACAAAACAAAAATCATATTTTACCTAGTCCTTTGCAACAGAGGTCATGCCACACTGTTACCCCTTCCATACATTTTTCTGACACCATTTTAACCCAAACACCACATATCAGAACACCCAAAAATGCAAAAACAAACAAATACCAAAGGTAAACAAAAATAGAACCTAAAACCAAGGTAAACAATAAAGCAAATATTTAACCAAATAACAAAGAAAATAAATAAATAAACACCCTTAATACCCACCCTTACATCTAATGAGAAGAACACCAACTTGTACGTGTATTTGTGCGCGTGCTCATGATGGGGTGTGGGGGTGTTTGTTGTGTTTGTTCTATATGTTTTGTGTATGCTAGGTATGGGAATTAATCGAACTGGTCGCATGCGTGTGATGTGATTATGCAAGTGCGAGGGGAGTGTGTGTTGGGTGAGTGTGTGCGATGGATATGGGTGTATGTGTGGGGTGTGTTCTGGGGTGGTCAGTGTGTGTATGTTTACGTGCAGAGAAGATGGGGATAATGTGTTGGGGTTGGATTGGCGTAGCGTTAGAGGAGAGGAGAAGAGGAGTAGGGGGAGAGATGGGGAGAGAAGGAGATATGGAAGAGTAAAGAAGAGAAGGAGAGTCAAAGAGAGAAACATACTTACCTTAAAGTTAGGGTGGCTGGGAGGATGGTGGTGGTGTGCTTTAGCATTGGCGGTGACGCTAACAGGGTGAAGAGATAGGAGAATGGCAATAGAGAAACAACATTAAGGGGCTGATGCTCGAGAGTGGATAGATTTAAGGGATTCTAAAATTTTAAAATTTTAGGGACATACAAAAACGTGAATGATTAAGGCATAGATGGTGGAGTCATTTAAGAAAATCCAAAATTAAAAGATTTAGGCGGGTTTAAATTTTTCAAGGGTTAATATGGTGCGTTGGATCAATAATTTTGAAATGATTTGAGGCATTTGAACGATTTGATGAGTTTGGGGTTTGAAACTCTTTATACTTTATTATATAGATATATTAAAAAATTTCTTGAATGTTAAGTCAATTTTTTTAACTAGAAAAAATGAATTCTTTATATAAATTGTAGTGGACCAATGGTCTTTTATGACGGCTAGGATACAAAGAGGTTCTTCCCTTTTAAGTTGGAAGAGCGATTAGCTAGACATTGGGAGTGCATTTCTTTCATGTTTTTTTACTAGTAAATAATTGAATTTTATTCTCCTAAAAAGATAGTTGCTTAAAAAAAGGGGTGCAATAGCTCAATTTGTGAGGTTTTGAAGGCTATTTTTGTGCCTTTGTGTTACTGGAAATTATCAAGGTAAGTGATTCTTTGTATTTATTGATATTGTACTGAATCTTTTTTGGTGATACAAAAAGTATTTTGAAGGTCTATATGTGATATTGTATAGCAAATTTTTTGTCCCGTATTTTTTTGCTCTGTTTTGTGTTTCTTTTGCGTTGTTGGTGAAGTAATGGGCAACTATATACTCTCAACAAATTTTGTATCAGAGAAATATTTGTGGCTACATAAAATATAATCACTCATAGTCAAGGATTAATCTCAAAAAAATTAAAACAATTCCCAAAAACCCTAGGCCTGAACATAATCTAAATGAAGCAGTGGTCAACACAATACTAATTGGATGAAAGATGATACTTTTCACTATAGGAAGGTTTATTAGTGTGAAAGACAGTTTTCTAAGATTGTCTTATACTACAATTTAAAGATTGTAAAATCTAAGCGGAGGTTGTTGCAAAATAATAAAACTCGAAAGTCTGAGATCATGCCACAAGGAATTGAGATAGACTTAGAACACAAGAAAAAATAAAACAAAAATACTTTGAAAATTATTATAGAGATTTGTTTGTTCAAAAGAACAGAAATTGATTGATTAAAAACAGAAATTTAAAATACTAAAGCATCGGGGATACTCTTCCAATTCCAATTGACAATTATTAATGATCCAATTTTTAAACTTAATTGAGAATCAACTGAGGAATGATCCCAATTAAAATATTTAGTGGTTGATTAGCCTTATATATTGTGTTATTTTGATATTTATTATTTACTAATTACCTTGGGGAAGGTATTAATTGTGTTGAATTAATTAAGATTTGGATATTATCTTCTCTTTGTAGTGTTAGTCATATCTTGCAGATAAACTAGTGGAATCAATAATGTGAAGGAAAAAATACATAAATGGAGGAGATCCAAATCAATATGGATTAAAAAGAAGCATTGTGCCTAATGTGTACGGACGGTGAAAGAGAAGCGTCTAGATAGGAAGTTCCAGAGATTGTCAAGGAAAATTTGAAGGCTTGCATCTGGACAAAAGAATATGCGCATTCAGATGTGTGTTGCTTAGAGGCCAAGACAACCATGCGTGTCCGGACGGAAGAATACAAGCGTCCAAACGCGTGTTGGAAGTTGCCTAGTACCACAAGTTGTTAACGAGAATTATGTTTATAAAGGGGTGTAATTTTACATTATATTCAACTTTTTACCAGCCTCGTTTCTTTTAGTTTTTTGTATTGTTTTTATGGCCGGCTACATAAAACACGGTACTTATTTTTGATCCAATTATTTTAATGTTGGATTTATTCTTTTAATTCTTATTTTCTAGTAAAATTTTTGTTTTGTATAATTTCTTGATTTGTCGTGTCACGTACATCAAATGCTTGAGATTCTCTATGAGTCAAATAACTGGTTATTCCATGTTTGAGTTAATTAATTAAAATCTTTATAAGATAATTAATTTATTATTTACAATAAATTTAGGGTTTATTTGTTAGAGAACTTAATTTATCATAAACTTTGGGCACGGTGAATGCTTATAATCTGCATGTGAATTCTTATATTTATTCGGATAATTTATTGGTTATAACTTTCAATTTTTTCATTTTATCACCACAAAATATTCTGATTGGTATCATCTTAGTTGATTTCCCAATTGAATTAGAAAATTGAGCATTAATAATTGTCGTGTGGATTTTAAAGGTTATCCTCAATGATTTAATATTTCAAATTACTGTTTTTACTTAACCAATGTCTGTGCTTTTGAATAAAACCAATTTCAAACAACCTCAAAGTATTTTTATTTTCTTTTTCTATGTGTTCCACATTTTTATCAAATTTTTGTGGTACGACTGCGTACTTTTGGGTTATATATTACTTCATGACACTTGAGTTTGCATGTTTTAAGATGTAGCAGGTTTTTGGCGTTGTTGCCGAAGATCTTGTTGGAAGACAAAGAGCACTGCTACATCGATTGAGACTTACTTAGTTGCAATTTGTCAAAAATCTGCTAACTTTGTTTCACTTTTATTTTTTGGTATTTAATTTTCTATTATTTAATTTATTGCTCTCTGCTTCTACCCCTTTCTTTTTTAATTATTGTATGAGTTCTTGGCATCGTAATTCAAGTGGACGTTTATTAGAGAAGATTTAGAAGAAGTTTTTGGTAATTTATTTAATTCTCACGAACAATCTCACACATATAACATGATGGCTAATGATCTTCTTGTTAATAGGAGAAATAATATTAATAATTCTAATGACAGGAGGAGTAATCATGATGACAACAATGTTGATAATTGGAATGTTAATCATGGTAAAACTTTACACAATATCTGCAGCCTGCACGACGTACTACACCATCATGCATTATTTTACCTTTGTAGGCCACTAATTTTGTATTTAAACCTATCATGATAGCATTACTTCCCAAATTTCATCTTATGGACTCTGATAATCCTTACCCCCATATTCGAGACTTTGAAGAAGTTTGTGCCATATTTCATGACCAATTTGTGACTGAGAATATAGTTAAGTTGAAGTTTTCCCCCTTCTCACTGAAGTCTAAAGCTAAAACTTGGCTGCACTCCCTTAGAAGAAATTGGTACATGACAAGAGATGTAGAAGGAATTTCTGAAAAAGTTTTCCCACACATAGTACAAATTCTTTAAAAAAACAAATCAAGATTTTTTTCTCAAAAAGAGAATGAAAATTTTTATTAATGTTGGGAACTTTTTTAAAGATCTTCTTTCATCTTGCCCACACCATTGCTATGAAAGATGGACCATTATAAGTTTTTTTCTATGAAAGTTTATCAACTTGGATGCACTAATTTGTTGAGATGATGTGCAATGGAGCACTTATGACCAAAGAATCTAATGAAGCCTTTGATTATTTTGATTAGTTGGCTGAAAGTGCACAATCTTGGAATACTTCATCCCTTGATTCTTGTAAAAATAAAAAGTCAAATGCTTCATCAGGAGGAGGTAAATACTAGTTGAGAGAGGAGGATGACCTAGGTGCTAGAGTTGCTACACTATTTAGGAAAGTTGAGGCCAGGGAATTCAGGAAGATTAATGAGGTACAAGTTGTTCCTCAA
This sequence comes from Ilex paraguariensis, assembly GCA_963454935.2. NCBI lineage: Eukaryota > Viridiplantae > Streptophyta > Magnoliopsida > Aquifoliales > Aquifoliaceae > Ilex > Ilex paraguariensis. The sequence goes on along the minus strand of CAUOFW020000736.1, from coordinate 127,173 downwards.
GAGGAGATTTGTAGTATTTGCGAGGTCCTAGAACATCCCACAAAGGAGTGCCCCACAATTCTTGTTTTCAAAAAAATCTTATTGCACATCAATATTTTTCTAAGCCATACAATAATCCCTACTCAAACACTTTGAATTCGGGGTGAAGAAATCATCCCAATTTCAACTGGAAGGGGAATAATCCTACATCACAATTACCTCCACAAGGCCCCTCTAATTTTGTGTCTTACACTCCACCTCCAAAGAAGAGCCTTGAGGAGGCAATGCCACAATTTGTGCAATGTCAGACCAGCTTCAACAATAGTCATACTAACACTAATAATAAGATAAATCAGGCTCTTAATGATATTAGAAGCACCCCCACTAAGTTGGCCACTGTCGCATGACATCAAGAGAAAGGTAAATTTCTGGAATAATCGCCGCCAAATCCGTATGGTCAATTTAATGTGGGTGAGTCTATTTCATCTGATACTGCACAAGAGCAAATCAAGTTTGGTACCACCCTCTGTAGTAGTAAAGTGATTGATAAAACTATTCCAAAGAAGGCCCAAAAGCCTGAGGAATCTACAAAATCAACGGGAGAGAGTGATAAACTTGACCAGCCTAATTCTATAGAGTCCATGAGATGTTTGATTCCTGCTTCCTTCCCTGAGATTATTTGCTCCATCAAAACTTAATTTAAACAATGAGATTTTGGAAATTTTCAAGCAAGTCAAAATTAACATTCCCTTGTTAGATTCAATTAAACTAATACCTTATGCAAAATTATCAAAAGATTGTACACTATTAAGCATATGCTAAATATGAAAAAGAAAACATTCTTAACTGAGCAGGTTTCTTCTATTATTCAACACAATACCCCCACCAAAGCATAAGGATTTTGGTTGCCCTACTATTTCTTGTGTGATTGGAAAATTTACAATTGAACAAGCTTTATTTGATTTGGGGGCCAGTGTAAATTTTCTTCCCTATTCAGTATATGAACAGTTGGGTCTTGGGGAGTTGAAGCCCACCACAGTGACACTTCAACTTGCTAACTAATCTGTTAGGATACCAAGGGGGATGGTGTAGGATGTGCTAGTCCAAGTAGATAATTTATATTTTTCTATTGATTTTATTATCTTGGATACGCATCCTATTTTGAATATTAGTGCTCAGCTTACAGTTATATTGGGCCGATCACTCTTAGTTACTTCCAATCTATATAATAAATCAGCTTGTAAGTTGAATCTTTATCCCCTATACATTTTCTCCCCAAAAAAATCACATCACTCAATTCTATCACATGTTCAATCATTTAATATTTAATTAATTTGTAGTTTAACACAACTTTTATTTCATACATGATAGTGTACATATGTTGAAAAACAATTATTGAGTTATGCATTTGGAGAAAATTTTGACTCTCTTTTTAAGAAAATAATAGGTAAAAATTAATTTTTAAACTTGGTATAATGAGATCATTTTTTTGAATGTTAGAATCTTATATTTCATCATGTCTTTAGGCGCGGGTTATAACTAGTACTTTGATAAACTACATGAATGATGTAATGAAATTATCTTTCGGCAATATAGCATTCGAATTAAATATTTTTAATGTTTGTCAACACCCTGGGGAGGTTGATGATGACTTGTATGAGGTGAACATGATTGAGTCAATTATTCAGGATAACTTAAATATCTCTTCTTGTTCGGATCCACTTGAAGCATGTTTTCTTGAGTACTCTTCTTTAGATATTGGTGAAGAAAATTCTGAATTTAATGAAGTAACTTCTATTTTGAATTCTTCACAGGTTCTTGAAACCTCTACCTACTGATTTGAAGTATGCTTTCTTAGGATTGGTGGAGACTTTTTCGGTAATTATTTCATCCCATCTTAACTCAGCCCAATAAGGTAAGTTACTTCACATTTTTTAGAGCACAAATGTGCAATTGGGTGGACTATTGCTGATATCAAGGGTATTAATCCCTTAGTTTGTACTCATAAGATTTTCTTAGAGGATAATGCCAAAACATCTAGAGAGATGCAAAGGGGACTCAACCTTAATATGAATAAAGTTGTTAGGAATGAAGTGTTGAAACAATTGGATGTAGGGGTCATCTACCGTACAACTAGTAGTAGTCCCACAAAAGTAGTCCCTAAGAAATCTTGTGTGACTATAGTTTCTAATGACAATAATGAGCTTGTAACAACTAGGATAATAACTGGTTGAAGAATGTTCACAGACTACAAGAATCTTAATTCTGTGACAAGAAAAGATCATTTTCCCTTGCCTTTTATGGATCAAATTTTAGAAAGTGTAGCTTTGGGATATAATCAAATTGAAATTGCCCTAGAGGAGCAAGAGAAAATCACTTTTACTTGTGCTTTTGGTATCTTTGCTTATTGAAGGATTGTTTTTGGACTTTGCAATGCACCTGCGACTGTTTTCTTGATCATTTTTTTTGAGATTTTCATGGATGATTTTACTGTTTTTGGGGATTCATTTGATGAATATTTTATCTAATATGGAAAAAGTTTTAACCAAGTGTGAAGAGAAGAACCTTGTGTTAAACTGAAAAAAATGCCACTTCATGGTTCGGAAAGGAATTATTCTTGGTCACATTGTCTCGTCTGAGGGAATTCAAGTAGATAAAGCTAAAATTGAATTAATTTCCAACTTGCCTACCCCCAAGACTGTTAAGGATGTTAGATCTTTTCTCGACCAGGCTGGTTTTTATAGGAGGTTCATAAAAGACTTCAGTTTTATATCTAGACCACTTTGCCACATCCTAGGGAAAGACACACCTTTCAAGTGGAGTGAGTCTTGTTAGGAAGCCTTTAATAAGCTGAAGGGAATGCTCACTACTGCTCCTATTATGTAATCACTAGATTGAAGTCTTCCTTTTGAAATTATGTGTGATGCTAGTGACTATATTGTGGGGGTAGTTTTATGGTAACACAATGAGAAAAAGCCAGATATCATATAATATTCTAGTAGGACTTTGAACAGCATGCAAATGAATTATTCTACTACAAAAAAAAGAATTACTAGCAATAGTTTTTTTCTTAGATAAGTTTAGGTCTTATCTTGTGGGATCACCTATTATTATCTTCACTGACCATGCAGTTTTGAAATACCTGCTAACAAAGAAAGGTGCAATGTCAAGACTGCTTAGGTGGATCCACCTACTCCAAGAGTTTGATATAACCATCAAAGGTAAAAGATAAAAAAAAAAAAAGTAGAGAATGTAGTCGCTGACCATTTGTCTAGACTTGTGAGTGATATGCCAATAATGACTATGTTGATTAAGGACACATTCCTTGATGAACCGTTATTCACTATTTTTGCATCGTCTTGGTTTGCTGATATTGTGAATTTTGTTGTCACAGGTGATATGCCAACAACTTGGAGTGCACAAGACAAAATTTTTGGTTGAGGGGAGAAGTTTCTTTTGGGATGACCCTTATCTGTTCACGTATTGCCCAGACTAAATCATTCGAAGGTGTGTCCCAAATGATGAGGTAAACAACATTCTCTCTTTTTGTCATTCGGAGGCTTGTGGAGGTCATTTTTCGACTAGGCAAACTGCTACAAAAAATTTTCAGTGTGAATTTTATTAACCAACACTATTTAATGATGCACACAATTTTTGTCAGGCTTCTGAGCTATGTCAAAAGCTAGGAGGGATAACCTTTAGGAATAGGAATATGATGCCCCTTAACCCTATTTTTATCATTGAGATTTTGGTTGTTGGGGTATCAATTTCATGGGTCCATTCATTTTGTACATTTTGACAGAAGTTGACTATATCTCAAAGTGGGTTGAGGCTATACCATGTCAGAATAACAATCATAAGTGTGACGACTGAAATTTTGGAGACTTAAAACTGAAGTAGGTGTATGTGTGATTAGGGGTGCATGAATTTTTGGTTGCGGATCAAATTGAGGGTCAATTTGGTGATCAAAAATTTAAATCAATAATTTCCTAGTACTTCATTTAAGACGTATATAATTTTCTGGAAACAAATATTTTATATTAATCTTTCAAAATTAATTAAGAAAATGTAAAATGATGGAATTTCCCTTGAGGTGACAAGTACCTCACAAAGCAACCCCGTTGGCGCCTTGAGAAGGAGATGCTCTGCATGGCTTCCACGGGAGGCTTGACTCATCTTCAAGGTGTATAAGAAGGGGGAAAAATTCAATTTGAGAGAGAGAGAGAGGGAGGGAGGGAGAAGAAAAGAGAAAGGGAAAGGGAGATGGAAAGGAAGAAGTTTAGAGGAGGAAACGTTGAAGTAGAAATTACAAGTTTTTCCTGAGTTTGTTTATTACATCAAGAGATATATTCCTAACTTAATTTGGACACTAGGAATCCATGTATGTACTTAGATCAACTCCAGCCCTGACCTTTTAGACCTTATTTTAAATTTGGATAAAAATGACTTAAAATCCTCTCCAATGGTAGACCTTTACCCATACTAAATGAAGGGAAACCCTTTTCTAAACCCTAATGAAGGGAGACCCAAATACCATACCTTTTTTTTCCAATGGTCATAAAAATTCTAAAATGTCTCTAGAGGACTTCGTCTTCTACCCTGATCTCAACAGCTGTCGGTCTCATCTTCTACCCAAGTTCTCAACGGTCATCTGTACTTCCTTCATCATGTAAGCTCTTTCTCTCTCTTCTCCTCTCTTCACTACTCCACTCAGTGTTTGATGGAATGGGACAGAGATAAGATTTCTACACAAGCTTGTTTAAAAAAATATTATATAGATTTGTATAATCTTAATATAGATTTCATAGATTTGTACAAAATCATCTTCTACCCAAGCTAATTTCTAAACACACACAGATAGATTTGTTTTCAATGGAATGGGAAAAATATGGATTTATATTCGGTGGAATGGGAAAATTTTGTTGTTTTTATATGGGTTTCATTGATTTGCTTTGTTTATTGTGAAATGGGAAAAAAAAATTTGTGCAATGTGTTTTGAAATTTTTGGTATAGGTTAAAAATAAGACAACAAAAATGTGTAACCAACAACAATAGAAGAGTAATGAGACCTATCCTACTTGATGCATGTTCATCAAGGAGCCAACAAAATTCTAACCTCAGCTGTAATCATTTTGAGGTGTTCAATAAGCATGATTCAAGTGTATATTAGGATAATAGTACATGAATATGTGCTCAATAATACTAGTGAGAATAAAGCTCTCAAAGAGAAACTCACATTTAGAGTTACAATTGAATATTTCTTAGAAAGCATGAAAAGAAAGTATTCAGGTTGTCATGTATGTTTTTTTTCTTAAATGATACAATGAAAAAACAAAGTTTTGAAAATCTTAGCTGTGGTTCTGGTCCAGATGCATAAAATGTGGAATGGGTTATGTTTTTTGCTTATTGATTCAATTGTGTTATGTTATTTGCTTATTTGAAATTATGTTCTATTATTTGAAATGCATAATGGGCAAAAAGAACAATATTTCATTCTTTGCTTATTGATTGGATTGTATTCTTCAGTATCTTTACCACAAGGCAGTATCTTTGCTTTGTTTTATTTTGTTGGTTTATTGAATTTACATGGATTTGCTTTCTTGTTTGCTCTTGTTTATTTGTTTAGTTTTATTCTTCCAAGTGCAAACAATGGATGGTTATGAACTATTTGAGAATTCTTCAAGTTTAGAGGAGTTTCATGGACTCGAAATTATTTCCCAAAGTGCTCCTGTACGTGAGAAAGCTTTTAGTATATCAGAAGATGAAGCACTTTGTAGATCATGGTTGGCCGTATCCCAAGATCCAGTTTCCGGTAGCACCCAAAGTAAGGCAGCATTCTGGGATCATGTTCTTGGGTATTTCTTGTTCCAACTGATTATTCTACCACATCGAACTACCATTTCTTTATCTCACCATTGGTCTTTGATTCAAAAGGTAGTGAACTAGTTTTGTGCTTTTCTAGATCAAGTATAAATGAGACAATAAAGTGGAATTGGGCAAGCTAGTAAGGTAATTATTTTGAACAAAAAAATAAGAAGTTGTCAATACTTGTAGTTTATAACATTTATCCTTTTCATATTTCAAATTGCTGAGGCCAAACTCATGTCTTATGGTATTCAAAAAAAACACTTTACATATGATGAATGTTGGGAAGTATTGCGCCACAGTTGTAAGTAGGATGAACTTAGAACGTAGTTCAAGAGACCTACTTCATCATCTTGAACCCCATCAACTCCATTGTCCCTCGATTTTGAGACAAAAAATCTTCAAAAGAGAACTCAAAATGACCCATTGGTAATATGATTGAGAAAGAATCAAGAAAGAAGAAGATAATTCATGATTCTAGGTTTGATGATATAGCAACCAATCAAACTAAACTTACTGAAATGTTGATGGGTATGTCTGATAAATTTATTTAACATGATCAACCAAAGGCAATAGATTGTGAGAGGAAGGCTAGGAGTAGGGAAACCCAACTACAAATGTAAGCAATGCTGAATGAAATAGAATAACAAAAGGAGGGCCATAAAATTATGTCAATGGATATGATCAATTTAACTACTATGCAAATATCATACTATGAGGAGCTTCAAAGAAAGATAATTGATCGACAAAGTGCTTACAGGTTTTAAATTCGCTACACCAATTGGTAAAGCTACAGAAGTAACCTTGCAAATATGTATTTGGTTTTTATGTAATGCTCATATTTGATGCTATGCACTTGGGTTGTTTGAGAGCATTTTATGACAAACATTTTATGGTTTTCAATAGGTTGGAGGGTTACATAAAAAAAAAAAATGGAACACCACACTTGGGACTTTTGAACATTTGGTTATGAACATGGTTGTAGAAGCAATGCATCAATGATCTTTGTTCACCATAATTTTTTAAGTCCAATGGATGTTTTTTGTTTGAGAGCAAACTCCTTGTAACTTTTGAACAATTATTATATCTTTTGAACTCTTTATAGCTTGACAATCATATTGCAAGGTAATGACAATTTTGTTTTGTTGCTTGACAATTCTTAGTGATTGCTTGATAGTTAAAATTTGAACAAGTAGACAAGTAGATAAAAGTTAAATCTCTCCATAGAGAAAATTCTTAATACATTGATAGGTTAACAAGTAGATAAAAGTTACATTTCTTTATGACGTTGCCACAAATGCTCAATTAAGTCATTATAGAGGGCATGATATGCATTCTTGTCTCTAATTCTTACATGGTGAGACATGAAGGATTCAAAGTCATTTTATATTCTCGCAAAACTTCTATTGATGGACTATGTTCTGATGGTTTATAATCAGAATCTCTATAGCCATTTCATTCGTCTTTAACAATCATATTGTGCAAAATAATGCCTATTTTTTATGATATCCCCAAGTATTGTAGGATCCCAAAATCTTAGGTACTCATCTCCAAAAACATCAATAAATAATTGACAATTTTTTTTAAAACATAAGATTGTCGTGCTTTCTGTAATTCTCACATAATCATCCGTAGCATCCTCTGGCATTCCATATGCAAGCATTCTAATTGAGGATGTCATTTTTTGAAGGGGTGACAATCTAATAACATGATCTGCATCCTCTTTTTGAATAAAATAAGGATTGTGTGCTTTAATAGCATTGAGAATGCGCATAAATAGATCGCGTCACATTCGAAATCACTTTCAGAATGTTCAAAGTGGATAAAATGGATTTTCGGCAAAATAATCAGCAAATAGTGGATCATGACCCTTTTCTCTTTCCCGACAAATGTATTTTTGGCCAATAACAGAACCACCATGTTGGTTTGGTTGTTCTACTTCTTCTTTGATTATTTACATCATTATGAAATTGTTTGTCTCATAAACAACAACATTAGAAGCTATTTCCTTGTCATCGGATGAAGAAGAGGAGGAAGAGGAAGATGAAAAGGAAGTGAGCAAAGAACTTTTGAATTGATTCATTTATATTAAGAATGATAAAAATTTATGTGAATGACATAGGTTATTTATAGGAAATATTGACTAAAATTTGGAGGGAAATAGTCAAAATAGTAGGAAAAAATAAGGAGGAAATGAGATTTGGAGGGAGTGAAAAATTGAAGGGGAAAGAGGTTTTGGAGGAACAGAAGAAGAGAAAAAGGAGTAAAAAAAGTTTTGGAGGCAAAAATGAAAAAAAAAACTTTTGGGATAAGCTGGAAATTTTTAAAAAAAGATTTGGGTCTTAAAAAGGTTTATCCATTGGAAACACCCATGTCAAATCAAGCATTTTACCCTTTTTTTTTTTACTCAAATTTTGGTAAGGGTAAGGATCTCCATTGGAGATGCTCTTAGTTTTAGCTTTAGAGTAGTGTAGATGCAAGTTTTATGGTTTAAAAGTTTATATGAGTATGTTTTTTCATGAAATGGGTCTTGAGTTTGGGGATGTTTTTGTTTGGTTTTATTGCTTGAGGTGTTCCTAGAAGGTCAAGGTAAGGTTTGGTCTATCGTAGGCTGTGGTGGTGTTGGAGTGGAGTCACAGGGAGTAAAACAATGGATGAAACAATCCAAAGAGGGTTGTACCTGTACAATGGGTGATTTGTGAGAGGCTGAATCGGTACCAGGGCCTTCGGAGTGTGATGAACCGGTACAAGGTTTGTTGTACCGATACATAGGACCACTCGACACTTTGACAGTGTGTGTGGGTGCGTCCGATGTCCAAGTGACCTCTGGTTGGTCCCAAAAGTTTTGTATCATCTATATGGAGGTCCTGGTAAAATTTGAGTTTATTTTGATACTTGAAACTATATGTGGTGTGAAATATATGTTTTCCCTCCGGGGTCAATTTGACCTAATTTTTGAGGGATTGTGACCAAACCAATTTTTCACCGCTTTTAAATAAGATCATTTTATTTTTTGTAGTTTCAAGACGTGTTTAGCAATTGGTAGGGTTTCTCAATTCTGAATCAGGTAATGCTTTTCTAACATGTTTTAAAATTATTCCATATGTCATTTATGATGCTTTAACATATTTTAAAATATATGATTGGGTGTTATAAATTTTGTTTTGGAATCTGAACCCGGTTTGGAAATGTTGAGTGTCGTGCACACTAATGTTAGTATTGTTTATATTTATTATATCATTGGAAATACAAGATCATTTTTAATGAAATGTAAGTGCACACATGTCGAGTGACAGAGGGTTTACAATCCAGATTTAGGTCATAAAGGGTTTCTCATTGAGTTCATAAATGCTTGGGTGACCTTGTTGGTCTTCGGACTTGGGTACTGAATTAATTTAGGGAGCATATCTTGCTTGGGGTGGAAGTCCCCTAAAAGGTTATATTTGTTTTGGCATTGAGTGGTCTGATAGGATATTTGCTCACTGGTGTGACACTTTATTGATCTTGTGATCTTATTACTGTTTACAAACTTAACTTTTTTTTTTATCAATGATTTATGTTCTATTACTTATGTATGAAATGAACTATTTTGATATTGCCCAATCATGTAAAATTATGTTATTTCAAACTCGCATGCTTTGGAATTGAATTATTCTACTGAGTTATTGATGTTCACCCTACAATATTTTCCCTTTTTCAGATTACCATGAACGCCTTGGTGCAGCAGATAGAGTCCCCTTTCACTATTGACGTACTACACTTTTCCCTCCCTTTGAAGTTCAGAATGCCTCAGATGGAGACCTTTGATGGGACAAAAGATCTCATGGATCAACTCAACACCTACAAGAACCAAATAGAGTTGCACAGATATCAAGATCGTATGCGATGTCGAGCCTTCGCCATCACGTTAAAGGGTTCAATCTTAGCATGGTTCAACAGGCTAGCCCTGACATCCATCTCCTTTTTCAGGGAGCTCTCCATATCCTTCATGTCACACATCATAGGAGCTCAAACATACCGAAAGCCGAGCTACCATATGTTAAATTTGAAATAGGGACCCAACGAGAACTTATTATCTTATGTCTAAAGGTTTAACTCAGAATCACTAAACATTGATGTTCCAGATGAGAAATTCCCCATTACTGTTTTCATCGCTAGACTAGGAGTACAGTCGAAGGACTTGATATTTTTCATATAAAAAACCCACAAGCAAGTATAGCAGAAGTGTTAGTTAAGGCGAAAAAGTTTATTAATGGTGAAGAAGCTCTCCTTTCTAAGGTAGGGAGCTCATCCACACAGAAGGAGAAAGGGAAGAAAGAGAAGAAGAGGAACCGAAGTCCCAGAAAAGAAAAAGGATGAGATAGGTCTCCAAGAAGAGACATGGATCATTCCTCCAAAAGAAGGGGGGATGTTATAGATCGCCTAGGTCCTCCATAGCCAGAATTGCAGCCAAGGCATGCACCTTGGCTGCTCAGTCCATTCACAGCTACGGTATCCTAGATCCTTTTTGAATTACAGAATAAGAGGTTCTTGAGGTGGCCACCTCGGATGAAGATAGATCTAGCGAAAAAGGATGCAACAAAGTATTGTGAGTAACATAGGGACCACATCCACCTCATAGATGACTGCATCCAATTGAAAAGGAAATCAATTTCCTAATTCAGCAGGGGTAGTTAAGCTGCTTTATGGCGCATGATAATCAGAACTGAGCTCCAGCACCTCTAGCACCTCAGCAGCATGTCCCTGCACAACTTCAACAACCTCTGGGGGAGATCAGAGTGATATTCGAAAGATTTGCAGGAGGCGGAGAGTCCAGCTCAGCCATGAAGGTTCACCTGCGCAGATTCAGAACTGACAAGATACTAGAAGTACATACCATGTCTTTGATAAGATGGATATAGGTAGGGACAAACTAGAGCTAGTAAGTACTCACCTATTAGGGTTCTCAAGGGAAAGGGTGTTACCTTTGGGGTCAATCTAGCTCAGGCTTACTATAGGAGATTCTCCCTGCCAGGCCACTACCACTGTAAGGTTCCTAGTGGTCGATGCACCTTTGGCATACAACATTCTACTTAAAAGACCTTCCCTTAATGCCATGAGGGCCATCCCTTCTGCCTACCATCTTGTCATGAAGATCCCTATGAAAAAAAAAATTGGATTGGTCCGAGGAGACCAGCGTAAGGCACGAGAGTGCTACATGAAAAAAGAAAGAGGTCAAAAGCATCCAACTGGACAAGCTTGACATAAAGGATAAGTTGGAAACTAGGCCAATGCCATCGGAAGAGCTAGAGCCTATCCAGCTTGATGAAAACCAAAGCGTGTGATATCCGTGGGATCTAAGCTGAATAAGGAAATTAAAAACCTTCTAATCCAATTCCTTAGAAGAAATATGGAAGTTTTTGCCAAGAAATAAGAAGATATGAAAGGAATTGACCCCTCAGTCATCACACACAAGCTAAGTGTGAACCCAGCTTGTAAACCCGTCAAACGAAAACAAATGAGTTTTGCCGCAGAGCGCCAAAAGACAGTCAATGAGGTAGTCAGCAAATTTCTCCATACCAAAGCCATCATAGAGGTAGATTAACTAACTTGGCTAGTAAATGTGGTTCTCATCAAAAAGACCAATGGCAAGTGGCGCCTCTACATCGACTTCACCGACCTCAAACGAGCTTGTCTTAAAGACAGTTTTCCCTTACCAAGGATTGACCTGATTGTGGATGCCACAGTTGGGCACAAGCTCCTCAGCTTTATGGATATTTTCTTTGGGTATAATCAAATCAGAATGGACCCTAGTGATCAAGAGAAGACTTCTTTCGTAACTGAGCAGGGGACATACTGCTACCAGGTCATGTCCTTTGGACTAAAAAATGCTGGAGCCACTTACTAGCGCTTGGTAAACCGAATGTTCCAAAAATAAATTGGAACATCAATGGAGGTATATAACAATGACATGCTGGTAAAATTACTGAAAGTCGAGTTCCACATCGGACACCATGAAGAATTGTTCCAAGTCCTTAAGGAATACTAGATGAAGCTCAAACCTACCAAGTCTGACTTTGGGGTCTCTACAGAAAAATTCTTGGGTTTCATGCAGCCACCTTCCAACACCAGGGAGGTCCAACAACTGACAGGAAAGCGTCTCTAAGTCATTTTGTCTCTAGATCAAGTAACAAATGCCCCCCTTTTCCAAATCTTGAAAAAAGAGTTCTAGTGGGATGCCCGATGCGAAGAAGCATTTAGAGTACTCAAAGATTATCTGAGCTCCCCCAAGTCCTGGTAAGCCTTTTGGAGGGGTAGGTGCTCACTCTTTACCTCGTTGTTTCAGATTTCTCAACTAGTACGGCAATGGTAAGAGGGCAAGACAGAGCTCAACAACCAGTTTACTACTGTAGCAGAGCTCTGAGGGGAGCAGAGGAGAGATATCCAAAGATGGATAAACTTGTCTTAGCTCTGGGTATAGCGGCAAGAAGGCTCAGACCTTACTTCAGGCTCACACTATTGCTGTCTCAACAGACCAACCAATGAAGTAGGTACTACATAAATCAAAATCTTCAGGGAGGTTGGTCAAATGGGCTGTAGAGCTCAGTGAGTTTGATATTAGGTACAAACCCAGAGTAGCAGTCAAAGGACAAATTTTGACAAATTTTTTCACAGAATTTACTGTGACCACAAAAGCACCTATGGAAGTAACCCAACTGGTACCTGACCTCCCCACCTAGAAGCTTTCAGTAGATGGAGTTGCCAACACTCAAGGAAGTGGTGCAAAGTTGATTCTGACCTCCCAAAATGAAATAGATGACGAGTATGCCCTCAGATTTGGGTTTAAGGCTTCAAATAATGAAGCGGAATATGAAGTTGTCATCTCTAGGCTTAATCTGGCTCACTCGATGGAGGCAGAACTACTCAAAATTTATAGTGACTCCTAACTCATGGTAAAGCAAATAGAAGAAACATATGAGACTAATGGAGAAAGAATGATCTTCTACCTCAAGAAGGTGCATAAAATTGATTAAAAAAATTGTGCAAGTCAAAGTCAAGCGTGTCCCCAGAGCTGAGAATTCACGAGCAGAAGCTTTGGCCAGGCTGGGTACAGCCTATCAAAAAAACTTGGATAGGGTAATACTAGTTAAGCACCTAGCTGAACCATTTGTAAGCCACAAAGATGAATAAGTACTTCCTATATTGGCTCCACCGAGCTAGATGGACCCAATCAGAAAATACTTTCAAAATGGAACCTTCCCAGAAGATCCCAAAGAGGCTGCAAAACTAAGGGACAAGTCATCCAGATTCACGATTCTACAGGAAAATTTGAATAAGTGAAGCTTTTCAGCACCTCTCCTTAAGTGCGTAGGAGATGAGGACATTAACTACATACTCAGGGAAATTCATGAGAGAATTTGCGAAAACCATATTGGAGCTCGGGCTTTGGCAGAAAAGACACTAAGGCAGGGGTACTTCTGGCTCACTATGCTCAAAGACGCCACATATATAGTTAAAAGATGTAAGGTCTGCTAGGTACACGCCAACGTCCCTCATTGTCCACCAGAGCTCCAAACTTTAGTGGTTAGCCCATGGCCATTTCATCAATGAGGTCTAGACATACTTGGACTCCTTTCCACTAGTATTGGACAATTCAAGTTTGCCATTATCAGGGTAGATTATTTCACCAAATGCGTAGAGGTGGAGTTGTAAGACCCGAACACGCATGACTAATATATAATATTTGTCATAAGCATATGCACATGTGACATGCATGAGTAGGACTGATGTTTAGTATTTAATTATGAGTAATGATATGAGACCTAAACCTGAACAATGAATATTTTAAATATTTAGAGATAATTTTATAAAGAATGATTATAGGGAGAATTATTTTATTTAAAGTGTGAAAAATTAAATAAGAATGTTGACTTGCGATATTATTTTATTATTTTATTTACATTAGTGCATGTGGAATTAATTTAGGTGACAAGCATGTGACATCAATTTATTGTTAGAAAAACAAATCATAATGGAATAAAATGTATTAGTATATACAAAGAGTGGTTAAGGTTTCGAGAGACGAATTTAATAGATTGTCAATAATTTGAATATATGTATATACATGTTTATGTATAAACATGTATACAAGAAGAAAAAAATGGGTACATAAATACAATTACATATTATAAATATGTGTAATAATATAATAAATACGTGTATATATATATATATATATATATATATATATTATAAAATAGGGTCATGATTGCTAGTTCCACTTAGCAAGACATGCAAGGCATGTCTTGCATGCAAAAAAGAAACAAAAAAAACAAAAAAAAAGGGGTTTGGACTTGGGATATTTCGGCTAGATCAAAAACAAAGAGGGAAAAAAGAAGAAACCCAAGGCAAGAAGAAGGAAAGAAAGAAAAGAAAAGAGAGAAAAGAAGAAAAAAAATAAAAATAAAGTGTGGAGGTAAGAATTATGATTCACCTTCTTTCTTCTAATATGTAGAAATCCTATTTTTATTTAGGCATTTTGAGCGTTGCATGTGTTTCAAAGATGATATTTTGTATGTGTTTAGATGTTTTATATTGATGTATGATGTTGGGTATGAGGTTTGATTAATGCAAGCAAGTTACATCTTGATATTTATGTGGGTGTGTAAATTAAGTTAGTATTGTTGTAAGACAAAGAAAAAAAGAAAAAAATTGAAGTGTGGTGGGTACCTAAAATTGTTTTTAATTATTCTTCAATTTTCATGAAATTCATGGGTATGGAATCTTCATACAATTTTATGATTTTATTGGGTATTTATAATTAGAAATTTTTCTTTTCTTTAATGCACGTTTTGCAAATCTTCCAAGAAAAAAAATATCTTCAATAGAACACTAATCCTTTCACAAACATCTATATAGATATTTACATTTATTATATGATACAAAATTTGACCTAAATTATAGTCATTTGACTTGTTTTCGCGTGAAGAGTCTATATTTGAGGTTCATTTGTTCCTAAAAAAAATAAATCTCAATTATATACAATCATAATTAATGACCTAATTAGCGTTTTAGTGATTATTTTATATATAGGTAGTCACAATAAAAATAAATCTCAATTATATGTAATCATAATTAATGACCTAATTAGCGTTTTAGTGATTATTTTATGTACTAGTTGTCACATCAATATCATCTAGAGATGGCAAATGTAGTGGCAGACGTGCTGAGTTGTAAATCGTCAGGATTGTTATCATGTGTGCAATGTGCACGGGTGAATGCCTTGGTAAAGCTAAGTGCTTTAGGTGTGGAATTTCAACTATTGGGAGATGATGTAGTAATGGGGAAAATTAAAGTTAGAATGATATTTGAAGATCAGATCCGGGAGGCACAACTATAGGATTCATTTGCGAAGAAGATGAGGGAGGAGATTGGAAGTGGGATTCAAACTGATTTTAAAATGCGAAAAGATGATATGTTGATGTTTGGAAATCGTCTTTATGTACCCAACGACCTGAAAATTAAATGCATGATTCGGAGGAGGCACACAATTCCGCCTATGCTATGCACCCACGGAGCACTAAGATGTATCGTGACATTCGGGAATATTATTGGTGAATGGGAATAAAACGGGAAATAGCTGAGTTTGTGTCTAAGTGTTTGGTATGTCAACAAGTAAAGGTGGAGCATCAGCGACCTGCTTCAACAACTCCCTATTCCAGAATGGAAATGGGAACATATCCCGATGAATTTTGTCATGAGTTTGCCCCGAACCCAGAAGTGACATTATTCCATTTGGGTAATAGTTGATCATTTAACCAAGTCTACTCATTTCCTTGCGATAAAAACAAACTTTTCTTTGGAGAAATATGCTAAATTGTATGTGGATGAAATCGGGCATTTACATTTTATAGCATCGATGTCGATTGTGGCAGATAGGGATCCAAGGTTTACTTCACGGTTCTGGCAAAGTTTACAACAAGCTCTAGGTACCACACTAAAGCTTAGTTTAGCTTTTTGTCCTCAAACAAATGGACAATCAGAAAGGGTGATCTAAATTTTGGAAGACATGTTGAGAGCTAGTGTAATGGAGTTCAAGGGTAATTGGGATGATCACTTACCCTTGATTGTGTCTATAATAATAGTTCCCAATCTAGCATAGGCATGGCTCTGTATGAAGCACTATATGGACGACGTTGTAGAACACCAGTATGTTGGACCGAGGTGGGGGAACGAAAGAAACTGGGTCCAAAATTAGTGTAGGTAATGGTGGACAAGCTGAAAGTGATACAAGAGCGAATAAAAACCGCTCAAAGTCGATAAAAAAGTTATGCAGACAATAGGAGACAAGATCTAGAATTTTCTGTTGGTGATTAAGTATTTTTGCGAGTTTCACCGTGGAAAGGGGTTATGTGGTTTGGGAAGAAAGGGAAATTAAGTCCAAGGTACATCGGGCCATTTAAGATACTTGAAAATGTTGGAGCTTTCTCATATCGTTTAGCATTATCGGGGAATTTGTCTCAGTTACATGATGTATTTCATGTGTCAATGCTCTGAAAATATGTAATCGATCCCTCTCACATTCCAGCAACGGTGCCAGTGGAACTCGGAAATGATTTGACTTATGAGGACAAACCTGTGCCGATTTTGAATCGACGGGATCAAGTGCTTCGAACGAAAGTCATACCATTAGTAAAAGTATTGTGGCAGAAACAAACATGCGAATCAAGTATCTTCACTTGTTTCAGACAGGTAAGTCAAATTTCGGGGACAAAATTTCTAAGGAAGGAAAATTTGTAAGACCCGAACACACATGACCAATATATAATATTTGTCATAAGCATATTCACATGTGACATGCATGCATAGGATTGACGTTTAGTATTTAATTATGAGTAATGATATCAGACCTAAACCTTAATGATGAATATTTTAAATATTTAGAGATAATTTTATAAATAATGATTATAGGGAGAATTGTTTTATTTAAAGTGTGAAAAATTAAATAAGAATGTTGACTTGTGATATTAGTTTATTATTTTATGTACATTAGCGCAAGTGGAATTAATTCAGGTGACAAACATGTGACATCAATTTATTGTTATAAAAGCAAATAATAATGGAATAAAATGTATTAGTATATACAAAGAGTGGTTAAGGGTCCAAGAGACAAATTTAATAGATTGTCAATAATTTGAATATATGTATATACATGTTTATGTATAAATATGTATACAAGAAGAAAAAAATGGGTACATACATATAATTGTATATATGTATGTATATTATAAATATGTGTAATAATATAATAAATATGTGTATGTATATATATCCATATATATATATATATTATATTATATAAAATAGGGTCATGATTGCTAGTTCCTCTTGGCAAGACATGCAAGGCATGTCTTGCATGCAAAAAAGAAACAAAAAAAACAAAAAGGGGTTTGCACTTGGGATATTTCGGCTAGATCAAGAACAAAGAGGGAAAGAAGAAGAAAATCAAGGGAAGAAGAAGGAAAGACAGAAAAGAGAAGAGAAGAAAAGAAGAAAAAAAATAAAAATAAAGTGTGGAGGTAAGAATTATGATTCATCTTCTTTCTTCTAATATGTAGAAAAATCCTATTTTTATTTAGGCATTTTGAGTGTTGCATGTGTTTCAAAGATGGTATTTTGTATGTGTTTAGATGTTGTATATTGATGTATGATGTTGGGTGTGAGGTTTGATTAATTCATGAAAGTTACATCTTGATATTTATGTGGGTGTGTAAATTAAGTTAGTATTGTTGTAAAAAAAAAAAAAATTTGAAGTGTGGTGGGTACTTAGAATTTTTTTTAATTGTTCTTGAATTTTCATGTAATTCATGGGTATGAAATCTTCACACAATTTAATGATTTTATTGGGTATTTATAATTAGAAATTTTGGTAATTGTTCTTGAATTTTCATGAAATTCATGGGTATGAAATTTTTATGCAATTTTATGATTTTATTGGGAAATTATGTAGATTCAACTACATTTTGGTTACTATAATTTTTTGAGAAATGTTTACTTTGGATATCATGGCTTCGAGTGGGTAATCTTACTAGTTATGAATGGATTATTTTGACGTGACTTGAATTGATTATAACTAGTAGTTTATTTATTTATGTTTTTTTGAGTAATTGATATTACTAGATGTGGATGAGTGATTGAATGTGGATTGATTAAATTAAGAAATTTCTTTTGTGTAAACCAATTCGAGTAAAGCGGTATTATTTATTAATACTTGAATGAGATTTTGAATAATGGGTGTCAGGTCGAGGGACAATCGCCGTAAAGAACGCTGCTAAAAAAAGTTCCGACGGAGGAATCATCAACACGATAAATTTTTAGCAAGATACGTATGTACGCTAACTTTTGGTTTTATCTACATGTAAATGTTTATTTGTTTCTATGTGACTTTCTAGCTTATGAGTTCTATAGTGGATAAATGGCTTAAGTGTTCTAATGTTACGATAGGAATAAGATGTCTTCGTGACAGATTATAATATTATGGTTTAGTTGTTTGTGTGACAAGTGGAAAGAAAAATCAAATGGTTGAGACGATAAATGGTCGGATGTCTATGTGACGTATTTTATTTGCGTAGTGAAGTTGCCAAAGGGACGAAAGCGAATTGTTAGACTGTGATGTCTATGTGACTAAAAGTAACCCAAGTGTTCAAATTTGTTCTCGTGACTGAGATATGTTAAAGCTGATTTTGTCTAAGTGACGGAAGCTAAATTTTTGATGTGATGTGAGTTGTTCAAAAAAAAAAAGAATATAAAGAAAAGGATACATTTTGTTAAGTTGTTTGAGTGACGATCGTATACTGATATGGTGATTAACTTGTGTGGTGTTTTGTCGCCTGGGTGGCAAGACAGTTATTTCTGCGTGAAATTGTAGTGCAATAAAATAGAACTTCGAGAAAAGTTATGAAACCACAAATATTATTGTGTGGTGTTTTGTCACCTGGGTGGCAAGATAATTATTTATGTGTGAATCCGTAACGCAATGAAATAGAATTTTGAGAAAAGATATGGAAACATGAATATTAAAATTGCATAAATTAGCAAGGATATCATATTACTTTCTTTGCTCTAGCTCTGAAATCATTAATGAGAACTCACTGAAATTTGCTTGAAAACTTTTCAAGTAAACTGTACACAAGCTTGTAGTCCACTGCCGCAGTTAGAGTGCAGTAAGGAGTGTCGAGAAGGGCTCATGTTAGTTTCTTATGTCTTTTAAAAAAAAAAAAAACTTTTTGGATTGTATATGATGTCAATATTTTGGTTTTGTCATGTAAGCAATACTTGTAAATATTTTTAGGATATGTATATTCTACATGGTACCAGGCTTGTGTCGGCATATGACCTTTCTTTTTTTAAAAAAAAAATGATTCTAAGATAAATATTTCTAGAATGAATTTTCTTTAATTGTCATGGATTGCTTGAATTTTATTTTTATAATAATAGTGTAGTGGGATTGGAGCCCTTGACAACCATCACAGAGCAGAAGGTTCAAAATTTCACATGGAAGTCCAGAATATGTAGGTTTGGTATACCCAGAGCAATCGTCTCCGACAATGGGAAGCAATTTGACAACCCTAAGTTCAAAAAGTTCTGTGCCGAGTTAGGAATAAAGAATTACTTCTCAGCTCCAATCCATTCACAATCCAACAGACAAGCAGAGGTGACCATTAGAACGATAAAGGCTGCCCTGAAGACCAAGTTAGAAACTCTGAAAGGGAAATGGGTAGAACACATCCTAGAAGTATTGTGGGCTTATAGAAGAACTGTTAGATTAGCAACTCAGGAAACACCAATCGCTTTGGCATTTGGAACAGAGGCTGTGACACCTATAGAGGTTGGTGTCCCATCCCCCAGGGCCGAGTTCTCAAAGCCCGAGCATAATGATGAATCTCTACTGCAGAATCTTGACCTTTTGGATGAAAAGAGAGACAGGGATTTGCACCAAATCAAGAGTTACCAGAGGAAGACATCAAAATACTACAACAGGAGGGTCAGACATAGGAGTTTTAAAGTCGGAGATCTAGTACTTAGAAAACTCCTTCTTGCAAAAAAGGACCCCACTCATGGAAAGTTATGTTCCAACTTCTCTTAAATCATCTCGAGGATAATTGGACCTGAAAACTACGAGTTGCAAACGGAAGAAAGAAAAGTCCTGCCTCACTCTTGGAATACAGAACATTTAAAAAGGTGTTTTTAGTAAACTTTTGTAAGAATGTTATCTTCAATAAAATAATAAGTTTTAGTTCAGCCTAGAAAGACTCCATCAGTAGCTTAAAACTAACAATGAACTCTTCAGCTTATAAACAAACAATGAGTTCTTCATCTCATAAATAAATGATGAGCTCTTCAGCTCATAAATAAACGATGAGCTCTTCAGCTCATAAACAAAAAATGAGTTTTTTAACTCATAAATCAGCATTGAGCTCTTCAGCACATAAGCTTGAAAACACAACAACCAACAAAGAAAAATTGGAAGGAAATAAGCGAGGCAAAAAAAAGATTCTCATTCATCGACGAGATGGGATACAAGAAAATAAAAAGAGAAAAGAGGTCCAAATCTCCCCCAAGCCTTCCCTTCAACTCAACAATTTCCTCTTCCAAGTAAGCATTCACAGCTCGCAGACATGCGTTCACTTCCTTCAGTTCGTCATGTGCATTGTCAACCTCCGTGAGCAGCTTAGAAAGCTTCAGCTCAATTACAATGAATAAAATGTTGTTGAAGAGCGAACATGACAACTAAGAGGAGGAACCACTCCTCCTGCGCTTTCTTGAAGATGTAGCAACTTCCTCATCGTCATCCGTTTTAGTAGGGCAGGAATCAGGAGAAAGTGGGAATGAGGCAAACTCTAAAGCAGTAGCTACAACGCTAAACAAAAAGAGATTATGTGGAGTAAAGAGCTTTGAAAAAGGAATAGGCTCAACATGGGCCACCTAGTTAACCCTCCGCAACTCTGTTGGGGTCAAACTGGATGCATTTGCACAATAGAAGGATGATAAGAACCAATCACTAGGAATATAGCAAAATGGATTTCTAAAACTCTACCTCTATAAGAAAAATACTCCCAAGAGCGAGGTAACCTAGAGCGCGCATAACACTGCTCAGCGGACCTCCAGAGGCAAAGAAAAAGCATTGGGGCCATCCTTCAGGAGAGGAGGGAACGTTGAGGACCAGCGGGGGCTCGAAAAACCGCCTCCACCTAAAGTAGCTAAAGCAAGGAAGTTTGTCCTCATCAAACTCATAGAAATAAAGGAATTCAGCAATAGTAGGGAATTCACTATTGTCCTGAAGATGCCATAAAATAAAAAGGATGATCATAGCCCCCAATCCCTTGGGAGAAAGACGAGAGGAACAACCCATAAAAAGCAAGAATCCACCTAATGGAAGAATGGATGGGCAGACGAAGGCCCATATCAATGGCACCCTCAAAAAAATAAGTCTCTCCTTGAGGAAGGAAGTTGCAAGATTCGTCAGGAGTCGAAAGTCATAGGGGCAAGTCCGCAAGTACAGAATATCACCTCCTGATCTCCTCTAATTTTGTAGAGGTTACCACCGAAGGAACCATGTAGTTGGTGTGCCACCTTATGTCAGTATTAGTAGAAGCTTTTTGCTTGAGCAAAGAAGAGAGAGGGACAACCATCAGAAACCAAGAAAGAGATAGAGAACACAGAGGAAAAGAAACATAGAAGGAACGAGATACCAAGATTCTTAGACAATAAGAAATCCCAAGACTCGTAGATAACAAAAGAATCCAAACTTTTATGGAACCATTAGGAAATTCTGAATTTGAAGGGACAAGAAACATGGGAAGAAGAAAAGACATCTCCTAATCATTATAGTGGGTACATTTTAAGAAAATAGGTGGGTACGTGTAACAATGGGGAGTCGATGTTTTATACCTAAGTGATAGTTCAGCTTTGCAAGCTTAGCGCGATTAAGGAATAGCTAAAAAAGCCAGTGACAAAATTTGATACAAGAATGCGTTCAAGTGAAGAGTTATGTAACCTAGCCTAAGTAGAGCTCAGTAGCTCACAAACTTCTCAGTTTGTAAGAATAAGTCCTCCAAAGTCAAGACCTCTGTGAGTGGCTTAGAAAGCTTTAACTCGGCTGCAGAGAATAAAATGTCGTTGAAGGGGGAACCTGACGACTGAGAGGAGGAACCACTTCTCTTGCGTTTTCTTAAAGACGTAGCAATGTCCTCATCCTCATCTGTCTTAGTAGGGGAGGAATCAAAAGAAAGGGGGAATGAGGCAAACTCTAAAGTAGCAGTAGCAGTGCTAAACAAAAAGAGATTCTATGGAGTAAACAACTCTAAAAAAATATAGGCTCAACATGGGCCACCTGATTAACCTTTTGCAGCTCTGTTGTGGTCAAATTGGGCGCACCTGCACAATAGAAGGATGACAAGAACCAATCATCAGAAATATAGCAGAATGGATTTCTAAAACTCTACCTTTGTAAGAAAAACGCTCCCATGAGAGAGGCACCCTAAAGCGTGCTCAACACTGCTCGGCGGACCTCCAGAGGCAAAGAAAAAGCGTTGGGCCCATCCTTCAGGAGAGGAGGGAATGTCGAGGACCAGCGAGGGCTCGAAAAAGTGCCTCCACCTGAAGTAGCTAAAACAAGGAAGCTTGTCCTCATCAAGCTCATAGAAATAGAGGAACTCAACAACAATAGGGAATTCATTGTTGTTCTGAAAATGCTAGAAAATAAAAAAGTTGATCGTAGTCCCCCATCCCTCGAGAGAAATATGAGAGAGACACAACCCATAGAAAGCAAGAGTCCACCCGATGGAAGAATGGATGGGCAGATGAAGGCCCATATCAAAAAAATAAGTCTCTCATTAAGGAAGTAAGTTGCAAGGTTCATAAGGAGTCGAAACTCGCAGGGGCAAGTCTGCAAGTAGAGAATATCGCCTCATGATCTCATCAAATGCTATAGAGGTTACCATCAAAGGAACCACATAGTTGGTGTGCCACCTCATGTCAATCCCAGTAGAAGCTCTTTGCTTGAACAAAGAAGAGAGAGGGACAGCCATCAGAAACCAAGAAAGAGATAGAGAACATAGAGAAAAAGAAACTCAAAAGGAACGAGATACCAAGATTCACAAACAAGAAGAAATCCCAAGACTTGTAGGTAACAAAAGAATCCCAAATTTTATGGAAGCATTAGGAAATCCCGGAGTTGAAGGAACAAGAAACGTCGAAAAATGAAAAGACGCCCCTTTGCGTTTCCATAATCATTAAAGTGGGTACATTTTAGGAAAATAGGTGGGCACATGTAATGATGGAGAGTCAATGTTTCATGCCTAAGTGATGGTTCAACTCTACAGGCTCAGCACGGATACGGAAAAGCTCAGAAAGCCAGCGACATAATTTGGTACAAGAATGCACTCATGTGAAGAGCTCTGTAACCTAACCTAAGCAGAGCTCAGTAGCTCACAGACTACTCAATTCATAAGAAGAAGTCCTCCAAAGTCATGACCTCTGTGAGTAGCTTAGAAAGCTTCAGCTCGGTTGTAGAGAATAAAATGCCGTTGAAGGGAGAACCTGACGACTAAGAGGAGGAACCACTCCTCCTGCTTTTTCTTGAAGATGTAGCAATGTCCTCATCCTCATCCATCTTAGTAGGGGAGGAATTAGGAGAAAGGGGAAATGAGGCAAACTCTAAAGTAGCAGCTGCAGCATTGAACAAAAAGAGATTTTGTGGAGTAACTAGCTTTGAAAAAGGATGATAAGAACCAATCATCATGAATATAGCAGAATGAATTTCTAAAACTCTACCTTTATAAGAAAAATGCTCCCAAGAGAGCGTGCAACACTGCTCAGCGGACCTCCAAGAATCTCTAGAGACAAAGAAAAAGCATTGGGCCCATCCTTTAGAAGAGGAGGGAACGTTAAGGACCAGCGGGGGCTCGAAAAAGAGCCTTCGCCTAAAGTAGCTAAAGCAAGGAAGTTTGTCCTCATCATGCCCATAGAAATAGAGGAACTCAACAACAGTAGGGAATTCATTGTAGCCTTCAAGACGCTACAAAATAAAAAATTTGATCATAGCTCCATCCCTCGGGAGAAAGACGAAAGGGATATAACCCATAGAAAGCAAGTGGAAGAATGGATGGGCAAAAGAAGACCCATCTTAAAGGCACCCTAAAAAAAAGGTCTCTCCTTGAGAAAGGAAGTTGCAAGGTTCGTCAGGAGTCAGAACTTGCAGGGGCAAGTCTGCAAGTAGAGAATATCGCCTCTTGCTCTCCTCTAATTCTGTAGAGGTTACCACTAAAGGAACCACGTAGTTGGTGTGCCACCTCATGTCAATCCCAGTAGAAGCTCTTTGCTTGAACAAAGAAGAGAGACAGACATCCATCAGAAACCAAGAAAGAGATAGAGAACATAGAGGAAAAGAAACTCAAAAGGAATGAGATACCAAGATTCACAGACAAGAAGAAATCCCAAGACTCGTAGGTAACAAAAGAATCCCAAATTTTATGGAAGCATTAGGAAATCCCGAATTTGAAGGGACAAGTAATGTGGGAAGACGAAAAGATGTCCCCTTGCCTTTCCATAATCATTACAGTGGGTACATTTTAAGAAAGTAGGTGGGCACGTGTAACGATGGGGAATCGGTGTTCATGCCTAAGTGATAGTTCATCTCTGCAATCTTAGCATGGTTAATGAAGAGCTCAAAAAGCCAGCGACACAATTTGATACAAGAATGCACTCATGTGAAGAGCTCCGTAACCTAGCCTTAGTAGAGCTTAGCAGCTCACAGACTTCTCAGTTCGTAAGAATAAATCCTATAAAGTCAAGACCTCCATGAGCTACTTAGAAAGCTTCAGCTTGGCTGCAGAGACTAAAATGCCCTTGAATGGAGAACTTGATGACTGAAAGGAGGAATCACTCCTCCTATGCTTTTTTGAAGATGTAGCAATGTCCTCATCCTCATCCGTCTCAATAGGGGAGGAATCCAGAGAAAGGGAAAATGAGGCAAACTCTAAAGTAACAGTTGCAGTGTTGAACAAAAAGAGTTAACCCTTTGTAGTTCTGTCAGGGTCAAACTGGGCGCACCTGCACAATAGATGGATGATAAGAACCAATCATTAGGAATATAGCAGAATGGATTTCTAACTCTGTAATAAAAATTCTCCCAAGAGCGAGGCACCCTAGAGTGCACGCAACACTGCTCAGAGAACCTCCAGGAATCTCCAAAGGCAAAGAAAAGCATTGGGCCCATTTTTTAGGAGAGGAGGGAACATCGAGGAATAGTGGGGGCTCGAAAAAGCGCCTCCACCTAAAGTAGAAAAAGCAAGGAAAATTGTCCTCATCAAGCTCATAGAAATAGAGGAACTCGGCAATAGTAGGAAATTCACTGTTGCCTTGAAGACGCTAGAAAATAAAAAAGTTGATCATAGCCCCCAATCCCTCGAGAGAAAGATGAAAGGGACACAACCCACAGAAAACAAGAATCAACCCAATGGAAGAATGGATGGGCAGATGAAGGCCCATCTCAAAGGCACCCTAAAAGAAACAAGTCTCCACTTGAGGAAGGAAGTTGCATGGTTTGTTAGGATTTGGAACTCGCAAGGGCAAGTCCACGAGTAGAGAATATCGCCTCCTAATCTCCTCTAATTCTATAGAGGTTACCACCGAAGAAACCACGTAGTTGGTGTGCCACCGCATGTCAATCCCAATAGAAGCTCTTTGCTTGAATAAAGAAGAGAGATGGATAGCCATCAACAACCAAAAAAAACATGGGGAACACAAAGGAAAAGAAACTCAGAAGGAACGAGATACCAAGATTCACAAACAAGAAGAAATCCCAAGACTCGTAGATAACAAAAGAATCCAAAATTTTATGGAAGCATTAGGAAATCCCAAATTTGAAGGGACAAGAAACATGGGAAGATAAAAAGACACCCCCTTGCATTTCCATAATCACTATAGTGGGTACATTTTAAGAAAGTAGGTGGGCACGTGTAACAATGGGGAGTCGGTGTTTCATGCCTAAGTGATAGTCCAGCTCTGCAAGCTTAGCACGGTTATGGAATAGCTCAAAAAGCCAGCAACGCAATTTGAAACAAGAATGCACTCAAGTGAAGAGCTCTGTAACCTAGCCTAAGTGGAGCTTAGTAGCTCACAGACTTCTCAGTTCGTAAGAATAAGTCCTCCAAAGTCAAGAACTCAGTCGCCCAACTCAACAATCTCCAGCTCTCTTGTTAATCATCTTCTCCAAAACCTAGCAAATCCACTTCAAGAAAAACTAAGTCCTTCTCAGAGTAAGGGGCAAGGGGAATGTAGCAGAAAGAATGCAAGCAAGAATGCAACAGCATAGCAAGAGCAGCACAACAATCAGAAATACAGAAATTCAAAAAAGGAAAGTATATTTACATTTCCCAAAAAGAGCATAATACAAGGGTTAAAAAAAATTCCTAAGTCTTTGTAGTAGAAGCATATGACATCTCGACAGAAGAAGTTCTAGAAGGTTCAAGAGTAGGAAAAGGGAGAGAGACCTCAAGTAGATCAGGGACAGGGGCTTCAATTTCAGTTGGGGGCAGAGTCAACTGAGGAGCCTAAGTCGCAAGGTCGACAGGTTCATCATTAGAAGTAGGAACAATAAAAAAGACATCAACTGGAGCAATGGGCAGATCAACAATTCTAGCGGTAGAAATAATCGGAGCAAAAGAAACTTCTTGGGCCAAGACCTCGAGAGTATGGGGAGGT
Organism: Ilex paraguariensis; assembly: GCA_963454935.2. NCBI lineage: Eukaryota > Viridiplantae > Streptophyta > Magnoliopsida > Aquifoliales > Aquifoliaceae > Ilex > Ilex paraguariensis. The sequence continues at coordinate 100,584 of CAUOFW020000736.1, read as the reverse complement.
ACCTCAGTGCCTTTAGGAGCAACCTCAGAAGAGGAGGGAGCTAAAGCCTCAGCCTCTCATTCAACGTTAGGCACCTCCTCCTCCTCCTCGGATTGGGGGTTCAAAGTCAAAATCCAAGTCTAGGAATGTTCGCTCTGCTCGGTCTTGGAAAACAAGCCATGTAGTGGCTGAATTGGTGATGACATCATTTGCCAGCTTAGCAACTAGAGCATCTTTCTATTTAACAGCTCTCTGCACTTCAAGTTCACCCCGAAAAGCATCATTTGCCTGAGCCAGCACGTTGTATTCCCTCTTCATGTCCGCATAAGAATCCAAAGCCTCGGAGGCTTCTTTGCTAGCTTTAGCCCAGTCAGTAATTTTTAGCCTGAGCTTTTCTCTGGTATTTTTGAGCTCCTCCTCTGTCCTCCTAGTCCCATCTCCAATCTTCTCTTCCTCAGCTTCCAAGCCCTTAATGACAGAAGTTTGCTTCTCCACCTGCGCTTACAAGTCTTGAACTTGAGCTTTAAAGTCATTATTGGCAATGGTCAGCTCAGCAGCCTTGAGCTCAAATGACTTTGATGCCTTGGCCAAGCTCTCCAAAGTTTTGATCAGACTGAGCAAACCACTCACGTGAATAGCTAGCTAGGGACTATACAATCAAAGGTGAAAGTTAGCATAAAGCGGCAACACGAGATAGAGATGAAACATAAAAAAAAATTAGGAACTTATTGAGGTAGCCCCGTACAAGGCAGTGGAGATGGAATTTTCAAGTGGCATAGTGACAGCCCTTCGAATATTAGACTAAGGGATAATGGAGGCAATGGCTTCTGTAGCACATTTCACGTTATCAATGAGGGAGCCCTCGCCTTTCTCACCCTTGAGGTGCTTTCCTTCCTCAGACTTGGAGCCCATCAGAAGTGACTGAGGGGACTTCTCAGCCGACCCATGAGATTTAGAGCCAAGCAGAATGCGGACGATTGTCTCTAAAGCTCTCTCAACCTCTGTCGAGGAAAGAGGGGTTGGAACCACACCTTGTTTAGCAACCCCTCCAGAAGAGAAAAACATGGTCCCTTGGCGAACTCGAAGGCAGATTAAGAACTACTTGGGATGGAAGGGGAAAAGCAGAAGGCTCCTCTAACCTCGGCACCTTGGCAGGGGGCAAAACCACTTCTTGATCCAACCTCGGCCTTGCGCTTGCCACTCCTGGTTTTCTTTAATAGGCCAATATTTGCCTTAAAATCTTTTGAAGTAGGCTCTATTGAGGAAGAACCTAGAAACTCAAAACAAACAAGTTAGAAAGAAAGAAGGATGAGATGATATAAAAGTTAGGAACATAAGGATGAAATATTACCTGCCACCTCCTCTGCTCTAGCCACAGAATTGGAGATATAATTCTCAATCCTCACCTCTGGAGGACTAAACCCAAGCTCAGTGTGCAATTGAGGCTAGATGAGCTCAAAATATCTCTCTGGATTGCAATCCTCTAAGCTCAGCAAAACTCGTCTATCCTCACCTCTGAGTTCAGAAGGAATCCCTGAAAAAAAAAATTAGCAGAACAAGGTCAATGGAATAAGTCGCCTAGGCTGATCTAAACTAAATTAGGCAAGGCTTACCCAAGTTATCAGGGGCAGACCAGGCCCGAGGCATTGGGAGGGTGTCAGCTACGTCTTTGGAATTGTATTCCCATTCTCTGCCCCACACAAAGAAGAATAGATTATTTCAACCCTTATGGGAGTTCGGGAGATCAGTAATAATAGCTCAAATTTTTACCCATTTAGAAATATACAAGAAACCGTTGGTAGGAATATACTTGACATTGAAGATCTTCATGAGTAAAGACACGGTATGAACTCCAAGATCATGCTTCTTGAAGAAAAAAAGGAGACCCACCAGAATATCCAAAAAGTTAGGGAAAAGTTGAGCAGGGTAAACGTTGAAATGTTAAAGGATACTCTTAAGGAAATGGTTCATTGGCAAACAAAGGCCGTTCTCAAGAGCAGCCACATAGAAGTAGACTTTCTTAGGGATGGGGGAGTCATACTGAGTGTCCACACCTGGGCACCAGTACTGCAGACCCTAAGAAAAACTGAAAAGGGTAGATGAAACCCTCAGGTAAGGAGTTGTGACCTCGCTAAAACCCATGAGGTCTGAAGCTCTGATGACAGCCCTTGCACCTCCAATACTGCCAGAAATTCCAACTCCACTCACTTTAGCCTTACATTTATTGGATTTTTGGGGCATAGGGGAGGATAACGAGGGAGGTTCTTCAATGTTTTCCTCGGTATCAACATAATCAACACTAGGAAAGTTATCAATGTCCTCATCCACGTCTCCCAAGTCGACGTCTTCTTTAGTAGATCTATCACCCATGAGGGAAACAGACGAGGGAATACCTTCAGAAGAGGCAAAAATAATTGGACAAGAGAAAGGAAGGTTGAATGATTTGTAAAGGGGGGAGCATTTACAAATAATTGGTAAGAGTCAAGGGGTTGAGATAGCATTGACCAACAAGGAAGACCCTGGCAGTGGAGTAAGGGTCCAGAAAAAGGGGAAGATAAGGTAAGGAGCAACCCCAATTCCTGAAATAGCGAAAATGAAAGGTCCAAAAGTGCAACAACCACCTCAAATTTGAGGGATCCAGAATGAAGTAATGAGCAAAAGCCAAAGAATGTACTTAATTAAGGGTGAAGTGATAAACCAAAGCCCAAAGCAGAATCGAAAATCAAGCCTCCTAGAACCTTCAAAGTCAAATTGAAAAAATTTTCTTCAGCAAAACCCTAGGCGGACTGAGAAAGCCAGAATTGCAAAGCCTAGAGAGGGAAGATGAATGGAGAAGGTGAGGCAGTTTTCATCGCCAAAGGTGTATTTAAAGCTTTGGGTACGTGGGACTTCGAACTACGGGACATGCACAAGAAATTAGGAAGAAATGATTACACGAAACTATCAGAAAGGTCTTCTCGCGTGTAAATTGAGGTCGCCATATGAAGGTTTAACTCGACCCAACCACAGTTCAGCCCCTATTCAAACCAACTTTGACCGGGCATTAGGGGATAATTGACGATACCTAGGAAAAATTCCAAGTTTGAGCCCGGGAGTTGAGTTTAGGAGGGGAGCTCAGGTACGGAAGCCTAAGCTCCTGGTTCCAGACCTTGGGCTTCCTTTACCTGCACCCCAAAGAAAATGAATGAAAGACAGCTGACAACCAAAACACGGCAGTCTAGGCACAAGATCCTTGATTACGCTCAAAGAATAACGCAGCAGTTGTAGCACAGCTTTAGGGTGTCGATTCCACAGGGAGACAAATTAAAAGAATAGTAGAACGAACAAAGAAACTAAAGAAATTTTTTTAATGAATACTGGAGAACAAAGATTAATTTTAAAATCAAATTAAAGTAAAGCAAAGTGTCTAACATAAAAAGTACTCAAATTTGACAAACAGTAAACTGTCGGGAATCCCCGGCACAAATCTGGTGTTTTAATTATTCTTAATTCATTAAATAACTCAATTGAGAATTCAATTCCCAAAATTCTCAACCGGAAGGTATAGATTTATAAACCAAGATTAAACCACATGTAATCCTTTGAAAAATCATTCAACACTTTGAAAATACGTAAATTATTGTCATTATTGAGAAAATCTAACGACAACAATATGCTTAAGAAACAATATTGCAGCAAAGAATTAAATCAATATAAATAAATAATTGATCCAAACATAATCAAAGAACTAATCCATTCAATAGAAAAAGCATGACTGAATCCATAAACATAATAAATTCTATGATTATTCGGAGAAGAAAACATCAACAATGAATTAAGAATGATAACACAAAAGAGTTTAACTAACTAGAAATCAATTGCATAAATTAAAAATAAATAAAATATCATCTACTGTGCAAGTTCGTCCCTCGCCCTACTTGAGAATTTAGTTACCCATAAATATCTTGGACAACAAAAATCTCCCAAAGAGAATTTAGTTTCTCGCCTTTTTATTTCAGCCTATTTTTTTCAACCCCTCTTTATTCCAGCTTTTCTATTTCAGCCCCTAAAGCCCACATTCATGCATGTTGAAAAGAACAAAGCCTAAATCTGCTGAGTGTTGGGTCCACCATGACAGCTAATCAGTTTCAGTCTTTTTACTTCATGGGCTACCATCAAAATAAAAACAAATATAAAAGTTGAATAATAAAGTTCCAAAACTGTTAATTGTAAAGCCCATTTGTAAATTATATCTCATCAACCAATAATGCAATATTTGAGATTTAAAATATTATAAAATCATGTTTAAATATATCTCGGTGTGAATAGATATTAAATTCAATAATATAAATTATATCTAATTATTTTTATTCACATTTTAGCATTTTAACCCAATAAAAGGTTATTTAGAATGAACTTTTGCACACTCATCACACCCCCCCCCCCCAACTTACTCATTGCTAGTCCCTAGCAATTTTCATGCCAAAAAAATGAAATAAACCAAAGAAAATCACACACAAAGGACACCAAGTCACACTTTTCAGATTCACATATCAAAACAATCTTAGGAATTCAATAACCCCATCACAAACAATCCACCTAAAGCAATGCACAGAGTGTGTGTGTGTTCCTAACTATATTTATCTAACCAGAAACCCTGACACATGCAACATCAAGAACATCTCAAGTGAAAGGTTCAACTCCATAACTCATGGGTATAAAATTGTTTTGTGTGGAGATTCTCTCTATGGAGTTGACAATGGGTGTGCACACACTTTCATGGAAAATTAGACAATTTTATACAAGCAACAAGCAAACATCGATCTTATGATAGGAATACTAACGAATGAGACTTCCACCACACTTTCCCAAAAGCTTACTTAGGATCAGAACGATCAACACAAAAGGTTGTAACGTGGCTTAGGTTTGAGGCTATATAAAAAAAATGAAAAGGATTGAAAAACTTCCAAGTACATACAAAGGGAATCTTGTTAAATCTTTCAATAAATCACATTTCTCACTTGATGTACTGTTCAGCCTTTCAAGTCATCGAATAATGCATCTATTTTTTTTTCTGAAATAATTTGGTGAACAATTATGTCACCCTAGTATTTTTGCTATTTCTGCCCAGCCTTTTTTTTTTTTAACAGCAAACTCGCTTGAACTCCTTGTAACTCATGTCCTTCCTTTTTTTCTCTCTCCTTCTATTTTTTTTTCAAAAAGAATTTCACATCTAGTACACACTTGGAAGTAACAAGGGTAAGAAAAATTAGTGTATAGGTTATACTCCAATGTGGAGAGGTATGGATAATGTAGGCATATGAAAAGAAAAAGCTACATGTGTTTATTGGCTCAAAGTTGGCTACTAGGGGTCTATGGTGGAAAGGGTTAGTTTGATAGGCTCAAACGTTGATCCTAAGTTGACCTTTGTCATATCCCAAGTATATCCACCATCTTACCACAAACCATGTAATGATATTCTCAAAAGAAGTACCCTGTTCAACAGATCAATGAACGCTTATCACAATTTACTGCATTTGTAGGCTCTCAATCCTTTCCAAAACTCACATGAATACCTAAGCAAAAGAGTTCTCTAGTTACATGTGTCAAACCACCATCTTACCACAAAGCTTGGAGGAGTGCATTAGGGGTTCTGTGAATGCTTTAGAAAAAAATGATTATGGTGGGTTTGGAGAATTGTCAAAGATGGCTATGAATGAGAATAAGTACACATGTGAAAAGGATGCACGTGTGATATAAAATTAAAAACATTTGATACATGAAAATATGTCATAGAGTTCCAACAAGCATTTTAAATATTAAATTTGCACCACCACCCCCCAACTAAAATGAAACATTGTCCTCAATGTTTAAGAATCAAATTTGAATAGAGAGCAACATGTGCAAAAACATTCTTCACTACAAAAGGGCCGGTCCATCTAAACCTAAGTTTTTCGGGGTGCTTACGGAGTCTAGAATCATATAAGAACACTCTATCATTAGGCTTAAACTTTTTCCTCAAAATATTTTTATCATGAAATGCTTTCATTTTAGCCTTATAGATTTTAGAGTTCTCATAAGCATCATTTCTCAACTCCTCTAACTCGGTCAACTGAAATTTTCTAAGCTTACCTTCTTCTCCCATATCAAAATTGAAATGCTTGATGGCCCAATAGGCTCAATGCTCAAGCTCCACAGGTAAGTGACAAGACCTTCCAAAAACAAGCCTATAAGATGACATGCCTAAAGTAGTTTTGAAAGTTATACGGTAGGCTCAAAGTGCATCAACTAGTCTCAAACACCAATCCTTGCGATCCGGGTTGACCATTTTTTTTAAAATTTGCTTAATTTTCATGTTTGTAAGTTCTACCTATTCACTTGTTTGAGGGTGGTAGGCAGTAGAGATCTTATGTACCACCCCATATTTTTTCATCAAATCTTCAACGGTTGCAAAAATGCGTACGCTGGTCACTAATGATAGCACATGGTATACCAAACCGAGATAACACATTCTCTTTAAGAAATTTAATTACCGTCTTATTATCATTGCTCCGGCAAGTTGCTACCTCTATCCATTTTGACACATAATCTACTGCCACAATAATATATTGATATCCAAAAGAAGGAGGAAATAGTCCCATAAAATCAATGCCCCAACAATTAAAAATTTCAATCACTAAAATTGGGTTTAAGGGCATCATATTACGATGGGACATAACTCCTAACTCTTGACACTTTTCACATGAGCGACAATAAATGTTTGCATCCTTAAACAAGGTGCGCTAATAAAATCCACACTTCATAATTTTTGCAGCGGTTTTTTTCATTGAAAAGTGGCCCCCACAAGCTTGGGAGTGACAAAATTTCAAGACGCTGGCAATCACCTCATCAGGGATGCAACGTCTTAAAATTTGGTCATGATAGTATTTGAAAAGAAAAGGGTTATCCCAATAGAAATTTTGTACCTCAGTCATGAACTTCCTCTTGTCTTGAGAGCCCCAATCCACCGGTATCTCATCTCCAGTCAAATAATTCACAATATGAGCAAACCATGGTAAAAAAGTAACATAAAGTAAATGCTCATTGGAGAAATCATCCCTGATTGGTAGGTGGTCAGAGGTATCCTCAAATGTGAGCCTCGACAGATGGTCAGCTACTATGTTCTCCACTCCTTTCTTGTCTTTAATGGTGATGTCAAATTCTTGCAAAAGTAAAATCCATTGTATTAGTCATACTTTAGCATCCTTCTTTGTAAGAAGGTACTTAAGGGCTGCATGATCTGTGAAAATAATAATAGGAGAACCAATCAAGTAAGCACGAAACTTATCCAAGGCAAACACTACAGTTAGCAACTCTTTTTTCGTGGTGGAATAATTCATCTGAGCACTATTTAGAGTTCTACTAGCATAATAAATGACAAAAGGCTTCCCCTCCCTTCGTTGTCCAAGAACAGCACCTATAGCAATATCACTAGCATCACACATGATCTCAAAAGGTAAAGTCTAATCAGGTAGCTGCATTATGGGTGCTGAGGTAAGCTTGCCAATTAGCATTTTAAAGGCCTCTTGACAAGCGTGTGTTCTCTCAAATGGGACATCTTTAGCTAGGAGGTCACATAATGGTCTAAATATGGTGAAAAATTTTGTATGAACCTTCTATAAAAGCCCGCATAACCAAGAAAGGATCTCACATCCTTTACTGTCCTAGGTGTATGTAACTTAGAGATTAATTCAATCTTAGATTGATCAACCTCTATCCCCCCAGAAGAAATATTATGCCCCAAGACAATACCTGAAGGTACCATAAAGTGGCATTTCTCCCAATTCAAAACCAATTTCATTTCCTCACAACGAGTCAACACTCTCTCTAAATTCAATAAGCATCCATCAAAAGAAGATCCAAAAATAATTAAGTCATCAATAAAACCTTTCATGCAGTTTTCAACCATGTCACTAAAAATGCTCATCATGCAACATTGAAAAGTAGCAGGTGCATTATTGATTAACCCTAATTAAGGCATAATTTAATTGAATTAATAGGTTAACTGTGTTAGTTAAAATAAGTCAAATTAGGGTTAGTGTGTGAATTAAGGATAATGCATTGATTGTTATGCTTTTCAGGATTTTGTGTGTCAAAGCTACCAACTACTGGGGAGCCAATTACGTCAAAGCTACAAACTATTGAGGAGCCAATTATCAAAGTTACAAACTATAGGGTGCCAATTATTAAAGCTACAAACTATAGGGTGCCAATTATCAAAAGCTCAAAAGGGAGGGGGATCAAAGTGTAATTCAAGCCCTCCCTTTTTGCCTATAAATAGCACCCATTGGGTCCTGTAAAGATCATTTTTTTTCCTTGTATCATCTTTCTTGTAAAAAGCATCTTTTGGTAGTGAAAAACCCTTCAAAAGTCATTATTGCTATCTTGTATCATCTTTCTTGTAAAGAGCATCTTTTGGTAATGAAAAACCCTTCAAAAGTCATTATGGCTTTGTTGTATCATTGCTTTCTTAAAAAAAGCACCATTTGGTAGTGGATAACCCTCCAAAAGTTATTATTGCTTTCTGTTTTGTATTATTACTTTCTTTTAATTTATTGCTCTCTTTTATTGTATTATTGCTTTCTTTTAATTTATTGCTTCCTTTTATTGTATTATTGCTTTCATTTATTTCCATTGTCTTGAGCTTCCTTCTTCCCTTAGAGGAGTGAAACTCTTTCACTTTTCTAGAGCTCTACCAAAGTCGTGAAGGATGGAACGTGATTCACTTATTTTTTGTCGAAGATTGGCTCCGTGTGTAATATGTTTTACCTTGCAACTTCTCTACTCAGAGGGGTGAGCATCACTCACTTTTCTAGCTTTACCAAAGCCATGAAGAGTGAGTAGTTTCTCATGCAATCTTTAGTAAGAGGTGATGGACATGTATAATTTTGCGAAAGTTATAATTGTGCATTTCGTTTATGCTTAGCTCCAATCTTCATTTCTTCATAATGTCTTCTCATTACATTGTTGTCTTTACCTTAAGCATGAGTAGCTAAGCCTATAAGTTGGATAATCTAAGGGCTCCGCTTAGGTATGTCATTTCAACTCATTTTCCTTTCTTCTCTTAAACTACGATGGTTCGGTTTGACTGGGTAGAGGGTGGATGAGATTGTGAGTCTTTGATATTCTGTAGACTTGTCACGGGTTATGCTTGGATCCTCACTTCCATCTCGTCCCTAGCCTCCCACGAATCAATCATACATCCATGCTCTATTGGAGGAAGGATTCAAGTTGACTTGGTAATCCCATTGGAGTGAACCCTTTGGATTAACCAACATTTTTCCCATTCCAATTTTGTTAAGACAATATCACAAACCAAACTTCAACAACAAAAGATTCTACACTTTGTTTTTCACCAGAATCACCTTCAAAATGATTCACCTCCTTCCCTGAGGAGACAACCTTGGAATACAATTCGAATGCCTTTAACCAAACGAGCCAATCATTTTCTCCACATTTGAATACTTATAATCCGGGTTGGAGCAATCACCCTAATTTTAGTTGGAGAAATGAGAACCCCACTCCTCATGGTTCAAATACATATACATCTCTCGTGCCTCCTAAGTAAGGTCAATACCAAAATCAATACCAAGGCCAAGGGCAAGCATCTAGCTCCCAATATCCCCGGACTAATCCGCAAGCGTATTCGTCAAACCCACCACCACATAATTTTTCACCAAGTCCACCTGCACAATGCTTTTCTCATCAAGGACCATCCAATCCTCCCACCTACCAACCTCCCCATAAGAGGAACTTGGAGGATGTACCCTACAATTTCATGCAAAGCCAAACCACCATTAACAACAACATTTCTGCTCAACTCACGAAAATTACCAATGCCATAGGGTTATCACAACAAGAGAATGGTAAATTCCCCGCTCAACCCCAAGAGAACCCTAAGGGCCAACATGTGATTAAGTTGTTCGAGCCAACCAAAGAGAGTTGTGAGCAACTCAAGGCGGTCACCACTCTTCAGAGTGGCAAACAAATTGAAAAGACCGTTGTGCCAAAGGTTTCACCCAAAACCACATTGCCAAATGAAGAAGAGACCAAATGTAACACCGAGGGGGGTGAGGTGAGTGATGAGATAGGTGAGCAAGAAAAATTGATTGATAATAGTGTGCTTGTTTCCTCCATGCCTCCTCCCTTTCCTAGTCGTTTGAAGCCACCTGTCAAGGTGGCTAATTATTCTGATATAATTGAAATGTTCAAACAGGTGAAAATCAACATTCCATTCCTTGATGCCATTAAGCAAATTCCCTCTTGTGCAAAGATCTTGAAGGATTTGTACACAGTGAAAAGGAAACTCAATGTCCACAAGAAAACATTCCTCACTGAGCAAGTGAGCTCAATCTTGAAGACAAACACCCCACTAAAGTATAAAGACCCCGGCTGTCCTACCATTGCCATCACAATAAGAAATTGCCAGGTCGAGCAAGAATTGCTTGACTTGGGGGCTAGTGTCAATCTCCTACCTTACTCGGTGTACAAGCAACTCCAACTTGAAGAGTTGAAGCCAACCTCAATCACTCTTCAGTTGGATGATCGAAGCATTCAAACACTGAAGTGAGTGGTTGAGGATGTTTTGGTTCAAGTGGATAACTTTTATTTTCCTGGTGATTTCATTGTGCTTGAAACTCACCCTATTGCTAACCCTTGCTCCCAAATCCCTATTATAATTGGTAAACCTTTTCTTGCTACATCTAATGCTATTATTAATTACAGGAATGGTCTCATGAAGCTTACTTTTGCTATGAATTTCAACGTGTTCAATTTGAACAAACAACCGGTGATGATGAGGAGGTACATAAGGTTAACCAGATTGATACTTTGTTAGAGGAACACTTGGAGTTAATGAGCACTTTCAAGTTGGAAGAGGAGGGATTTGTTGATATGGAGGAGACTAATGGGCTAAAGGAATTGGAAAGTGTGAAAAGGGTAGAGAGATGGACTCCTACATTTGAGAAGCTCCCAATATATGACAAGAAGATTTTTCTGTCAAAAGAGAAGAAGCCCGTTTTGGAATTGAAGCCACTGCCAACCCATTTGAAGTATGCATATCTTAGAGAGGACGAGACTTTTCATGTAGTGATTAGCTCAACCTTGGAGATCAAACAAGAAGAAGACCTATTGGAAGTGTTAAGAAAACACAAGGGGGCTATTGGCTGGACAATTGCCGAATTAAAAGGAATAAGCCCCCTCATTTCCACACACCGCATTTATCTTGAGGAGGATGCCAAACCATCCCGAAAACCACAAAGAAGGTTGAACCCCATCATGAAGGCGGTGGTGCAGGACGAAGTGCTGAAACTACTTGACACATACATTATTTTTCTGATTGCCGATAGTAAGTGGGTTAGCCCCACGCAAGTAGTACCAAGAGGTCGTGGGTCAGGGTGGTTGAAAATGAGGATAATGAACTTATTCCAACACGTGTAATCACTGGATGAAGAGTATGCATCGATTACCGCAAGCTCAACTTATGCACAAAGAAAGACCACTTCTCAATGCCATTCCTTGACCAAGTGTTAGAACGAGTAGCGGGGCATCTATTCTATTGCTTTTTAGATGGAAATTCTGGCTACAATCAAATTGAGATTGCATTGAAAGACCAAGAGAAGACCACCTTCACTTGTCCCTATGGTACCTTTGCTTACCGTCGCATGCCCTTTAAGCTATGTAATGCCCTCGGAACCTTGCAATGTTGCATGATGGGGATATTTAGTGTTATGGTGGAGAAGATTGTTGAGGTGTTTATGGATGACTTCTCGGTCTTTGGGGATTCCTTCAATGGCTGCTTAGAAAATTTGGAGAAAGTGTTGGAGAGGTGTGAAGAGAAAAGTTTAGTCTTGAATTGGGAAAAGTGTCACTTTATGGTGACACAAGGGATTGTTCTTGGGCACATTGTTTCGGTGAAGGGAATAGAAGTGGACAAATCAAAGATGGAGGCCATCTCCAACCTTCCTACACCAAGAGTCATCAAGGATATCAGGTCGTTTCTAGGCCATGCAGGTTTTTACCGTCGATTCATAAAATTTTTTAGTACATTGGTCTGACCTTTGACCACTTTATTATCTAAAGATATCCCATTTGTGTGGTCGGATGATTGTGACGCATCTTTTAAAAAACTCAAAAGTATGCTTGTCACATCTTCGATTATGCAACCACCCAAGTGAAATTTACCTTTTGAGCTTATGTGCGACGTGAGTGATTACGTTGTCGGTGCAGTGCTAAGTCAAAGGGAGGATAATAGGCCTTATGCAATATACTACGCTAGCAAAACGCTCAATGAGGCTCAAATGAATTACACTACCATAGACAAATTCGGTTCTTACATCATTGGTTCACCAATAGTGGTTTACACTGATCACTCTACTTTAAAGTATTTGTTGTCTAAGTAGGATGCCAAGCCAAGACTTATTAGGTGGATCCTCCTACTCCAAGAGTTTAATCTTATCATTAAAGACAAGAAAGGGAGTAGAGAACATGGTGGCGGACCATTTGTCCTGACTAGTGGTGCAAGAGACTGATGATAACATTTCTATCCCAGATTCCTTCCCCGATGAGCATTTATTCATTCTGTCTGTCCTTGGTATGCTGATATATGTAATTATCTTGCAACAGAAAAAATACCACCCGATTGGAACCCAGAGGATCGAAGGAGATTTATGACAGATGTGAAGTACTTTTACTTTAACAATCCGTACCTGTTCAAGTACTGCCCTGACTAAGTCATGAGGAGATGCGTGCCAGAAAATGAACAGCGGGAAATTCTTTCATTCTACCATTCACAAGCATACGGTGGTAACTTCTCAGCAAAGAAAACTTCAGCGAAAATTCTTCAATCAAGTTTTTACTGGCCCTCACTTAAAAAAGATTGTGTTTCATTTTGTAAAGAATATAATAGATGCCAGCGTTTGGGAAGTGTGACTCAAAGGAACATGATGCCTCTCTCCCCTGTACTTGTTATAGAAATATTTGATTGTTGGGGTATCGACTTTATGGGTCCTTTTCATATGTCGTTTGGCTATCTATACATCCTACTGGCAATGGAATACGTATCTAAGTGGGTGGAGGCGATCCCAACCAAGACCAATGACCACCGGGTTGTGGTCAAGTTTCTCAAGAAGAACATTTTTTCGAGGTTTGGGATGCCTCGTGCAATGATAAGTGATGGTGGATCACATTTCTGCAATAGGTCATTCGCATCTTTAATGTTCAAATATGGCATCACTCATAAATTATCCACTGCATACCACCTATAAACCAATGGCCATGCCGAGTTGGCCAATAGGGAGATCAAAAGCATTTTAGATAAAATGGTGAACCCTAATAGGAAAGATTGGTCAAATAGATTGACCGATGCCCTATGGGCTTACCGCACCGCCTACAAGACTATTTTAGGCATGTTTCCCTATCGGTTTGTCTATGGAAAGACTTGTCATTTGCCGAACGAAATGGAACACAAGGCCTATTGGGCTATTAAGACTTTGAACTTCAATCTAAGAATGGCCAGAGAGCAAAGAAAGTTAGAGCTAAATGAGTTGGAATAGATTAGAAGAGATGCGTATGAAAGCTCCAAAATTTCAAGGGAGCAGGCTAAAATCTTTCATGACAAATCCATTGTGAGGAAGTCATTTGAGCCTGGGCAAAAAGTGTTTTTATACAACTCTCGGCTCTCCATTTTTCAAGGCAAACTCCGATCCCGTTGGGATGACCCCTATCTTGTCAAGGTGGCCTACCCCAATGGAGTTGTGGATGTCCAAAACCCCGAAAATAGCCAGACATTCAAGGTCAATGACTAAAGACTTAAGCCATTTTTCGGGGGCTTTAAAGAACAAGTGGTGGAAGAGAATTTAATGGATCCGGTAGACCCGGAAGTTGTGGAGGAATAACTAGTTTGTTTTTTTGCTTTTCAATATACAGGCTTTTATTTACTTACTTTATTTTGAGTCCATGTTAATTATGTTCTTTTGTCGTATAATTTTATTTTTCTTAGTCGCAGATATTGGTGTTTTTGTCAAAGCTCAAGTGCGAGGTGTTCTCTAACCCTACTAATCTTTTTACTGTCCGTCATTGAATATCATACATTTTTGTTTCATTGAGGACAATGCATGAATCAAGTTGGGGGGTGAGGTTGCACTATTTGCATCTTATTCTGCGCGGATATTCGCGCTTGCCGACACTCACTGGGATGCCTTTATAAGGCATCTCACTTTTTTTCCTTTTCCCCCCATCCACCGGTGTTGGTCCCCCCCTTTCTTCATCCATTCTTCTTCTTTTATCCTTCTTTTCTTCTTCTTCTTCTTCTTCTTCTTCATTGTACTCCTTGTTCTTTGTAAAAACGACCCACGCCCTTGCAAATCCATGACCATATACGCCGACGACCCAGTCCTTTGTTTAATAATTTGCCTTATATGTTTGTATTTGTACATGGATGCTCTTCTTCTGCTCGCACTAAGGGTGAGGGGTTTCCAGCATAGCCCAGATCTCCCTCGAGTTGATTAATTGTTGTGTTCTATTTGCAGGTTTCAGCAGTTGAACATATCTTTACCCTACAACCTCATTTCCAAACTCCAAACACTGGTAAATTCGAAACATTGGGGACAATGTTCAGTTTAGATTGGGAGGTGTGATCTACAGTTCCAGTTTGTTCTAGTTTCATAAAAAAAAATAAAAAAATTGTTTATTTTTATTTTGGATTGTGTGTTTTTACTTATATTTCATGATCATATCGAATGCAGCTTCAATTGTCTTTGTGACTGGTAATCGTTAAAGAACCAGATAGGGTGTCTTCAATTTAGCAAGCATGGATAGTAAAATTTTTTGGTTCAGTTTAGGTATTTTACGCACTTTTCCACCTGATATGAATGCTATGATAATAAGAAAGGCAAAAGTTGTGAGAAAAATTAAAATTCGAGATGCACAAACAAAACCATTGTGTGGTAGAAACACTTTTGCTAAACGTCATCATGCCAAATGATTGGGTGCTTGTAAATAATGTGGCAGGTGTTTTCACATGAAAAAATACAATCAGTGTTCTGAACCAATTTCGGGTCGTGCAACCGATCAATTAAACTAGATAGTGTATGGGCAGAATAAGGATTTTCCTAAGACACCATCTTATACCAGTCCGGGACTTACATGTTATGTGCAACAAGAAGTTGTAAGGGTCACTAATAAAGATATAGACACAAGTGCTTACTCGGATTAGATTTTGACTAATAATGACAAAGTTGTGGAAAAACGTGGTTTGGGGA
The DNA here is from genome assembly GCA_963454935.2 of Ilex paraguariensis. Taxonomy (NCBI): domain Eukaryota; kingdom Viridiplantae; phylum Streptophyta; class Magnoliopsida; order Aquifoliales; family Aquifoliaceae; genus Ilex; species Ilex paraguariensis. The sequence continues at coordinate 85,327 of CAUOFW020000736.1, read as the reverse complement.
TGAAGGTTAATGGTCCGAAATTTTTTTTTGTGTGTAAATATTTGTTTATGTACAAAGTCTTTTTGTTGAAATAAAGATGTGGGCCGAGTTAGGAATGTCCTAAAATGCCAACCTGTAGCGTGGGTAGGGACTTACCCTAAGACGCCATAGGTTTCCAAGTTCAATGTGTGCATTTAGTCTTTTTTTTTTAATTTTCATACATAAATGTGTATATAAATAACTTTGATTTTTATTTGAGTTTGAATGCCAGTTAAAAAAAAGCCTCATTTACTTGAAAAATGGTATTTTCTCTATGCTTAAATGTCAAATGTACATTGGTATTTGTTATTCTTAAGGTATAGAATGACCAGACTCGAAAATAGAATTGATATATAACTGACATTCTTTAAAAACCTGACATAACCAGTGGAGATAACGAAGAATACCATGGTAAGTTTTGAGCCTTGCAATGCTTTCTGAGAGACAATCAACATTTACTCAAGTAAGCTCTTTCACTTTCATTTTTTGAATAATCTCATTAAACTTGCTTTGATTAATGCAACTAAAGTGATCTATTGACATATCCCATAGGGAACCTTTGCATGTGACACATTCATGGGCACATACTTGAGAAAGGATTTTAGGTCATCTTTGATTTGATTTTGAGCTTTAGTCATTGCTTCTACGAAATTATATCCCTAGTTAGCCATGTTTGAGCCTTCAATGAATGATTTCTTCTTCAAGAAACCCATATGATAACCGAGCCACAGGAGAATATACTTGACATTCCTTGCTATCTAATTTTCTTGCACCATCTCATAAATCAATGAAAAAAAAGCAAGAGAAATAGAAAAGGCGATGGTGGCTACTGTTCAATGAAAAAAAAAATCGGTGGGAACAACCGAGAAAGAAAAGAAACAGAAAAACAAGGAATTGCCAAAAAGTTAAATGAGAAAAATGAAAGAAAGAAAAACAATTTCTAGGCAAAAGATTGAAAAGCAAGAAAGAGGTGTGCTACACTTCATTAAAAAGGGGATACTTTTTGAATACCATTGACGTCATTTCATTAGCCACTGACATCTGGCTACATTACAACCTATACAAAGCCCTAATTGATCTCAAGTCTGATGCATGTGTGTGTTGTCGACCAAAAACTAGGGTATGTTAAATAGTATTTCTTTAATTGCATTGATATTCTTTCACGAGATTATGCCATGAACATGATTAGTTTACTTTCTTAAGACTTTCACTCCCTTTCTTACTATGCATGTGATTTTTTGATTGGCTATCCTCTGATCACATGCCCTTTGAGAGATAGGTCACTATGATCGGAGGGAATTTTTGCTGAGGGCATTTCTAAGAGAGGTTTGTGAAATCAAAGCTATCCATGGGGGGTGGTAAAGTGGAATGTTTGTTATTTAACAATTCTTGTTTCTAGAAAGATCATTCCTACTACATAAGGAATTTCAAATGCCAATGTGACTGATGCTAATTTTTGCATAGAATAAATACCTATGAAAAAAGAGCTTGCGGGATGTAAGTCGAAATTGAGGGTTGGGTGTCCCAACGACCATGATGCTAATTTACTTTAACCCACATACACATCTATTCGACTGGAGTTTATAGGTAGCTCACTGGAAACCTTCACGAGATAAAACTCTTCCACTAGAGATCACCTAGGGATTTAATGGCTTGTTGCATATGATAAATTCAATTTGTGTTATCTACGAAAGTGATTTTATTTTGTTATTTATTACTAGGGACTAGTAATGTTTAGGTTGGGGGTGTGATTCACCCTAATTAAGACATAATTTAATTGAGTTAATATGTCAATTTTTTTAGTTAAATAAAGTTAAACTAGTCAAAATAAGCTAAATTAGGGTCAATGTGTGAATTAGGGATAATGCATTGATTGTTGTTCTTTTCAGGATTTTATGCATCAAAGCTACCAACTATTGGGGAGCCAATTGCGTCAAAGCTACAAACTATTGAGGAGCCAATTATCAAAGTTATAAACTATAGGGTGCCAATTATTAAAACTACAAACTATAGGGTGCCGATTATCAAAAGCTCAAAAGGGAGGGGATCAAAGTGTAATTTAATCTCTCCCTTTTTGCCTATAAATAGCACCCCTTGGGTCTTGTAAAGATCATCTTTTTTCCTTGTATAATCTGTCTTGTAAAGAGCATCTTTTGGTAGTGAAAAACCCTCCAAAATTCATTGCTTTCTTTTATTATCTTTCTTGTAAAGAACATCTTTTGGTAGTGAAAAGCTCTCTAAAAGTTATTATGGCTTTCTTCTATCATTGCTTTCTTCAAAAGAGCATCTTTTGATTGCGGATAATCCTCCAAAAGTTATTATTGCTTTCTTTTTGGTATTATTTACTTTCTTTTAATTTATTGCTCTCTTTTATTGTATTATTGCTTTCTTTTAATTTATTGCTTCCTTTTATTGTATTATTGCTTTCTTTTAATTTATTGCTTTCATTTATTTCCATTGTCTTAAGCTTCATTGTTCCCTTAGAGGAGTGAAACTCTTCTACTTTTCTAGAGTTCTACCAAAGCCGTAAAGGGTGGAATGTGATTCACACATTCTTTGTCGAAGATTGGCTCCGTGTGTAATATGTTTTACCTGGCAACTCCTCTACTTAGAGGGATGAGCATCACTCACTTTTCTAACTTTACCAAAGCCATGAAGAGTGAATAGTTTCTCATCCAATCTTTAGTAAGAGGTGATGGACATGTATAATTTTGTGGAAGTTATAATTATGCATTTCGTTTATGCTTAGCTCCAATCTTCATTTCTTCATAATGTATTCTCATTACATTGTTGTCTTTACCTTAAGCATGAGTAGCTAAGCTTTTAAGTTGGAGGAAGGATTCAACTTGACTTGGTAATCCCATTGGAGTGAACTCTTTGGATTAGCCAACATTGTTTCTATTCCAATTTCGTTAAGACAAAATCACAAACCAAACTTCAATAGCAAAAGATTTTACACTTTGTTTTTCACCAGAATCACCTTCAAAATGATTCACCTCTTTCCTTGAGGAGATGACCTTGACATACAATTCCAAGTAAAACACAACAAGCAAAAGTCTCTCTGCGCTTGGGGAGCATTTTTGTTCACACACACACACATTTGACATTTCATTCATCCATCATTTCGTTTCCCTTTCTTTTGACATCATTCCAAAAGAGAGTGACACTCCCCTTCACACACACCATACATACATTGAGGAATGATGTCTGGAGGTTAGGATATTACAACGGAAACGAACAAGCAATTACACAATCCAAATGGTATTCTATGAAAAGCATAATTACCAAAAGGACAAGTGAAAGTGCTTTTTTCCTGGTCTTCTAATGCAATTTCAATTTGATAATAACCAGAATAACCATCCAAAAAATAATAGAAAGGATAACCAGCCACATGCTCAAGAATTTGATCAATAAAAGGGAGAGAAAAATGGTCTTTCCGAGTGGTAGCATTCAATTTTATGTAATCAATGCACATCCGCCACCCATTTACAAGTTTTGTAGGGACTAACTCTCCCAGGTCATTCTTTACCACAATAACACCTGACTTTTTAGGGACAACCTATGTAGGACTTATCCATTTACTGTCAGCAATTGGATATATGATTTCTGCATATAATAGTTTCAAGACTTCATTTTTTACCACTTCTTTCATAGTGGGATTAAGCCTACGCTAGGGATCTCTACGAGGGATAGTTCATTCCTCCAAATTAATTTTATGAGAACAGACCAGGGGATTAACACCTTTTACATCAGCAATGCTCCAACCTAAGGCTGACTTATGCTTACTTAGGGTCCGAATTAATTTCTCACCTTGAGACTCAGACAATTCAGATGAGATAATAACAGGAAAAGTATCACCTGGACCAAGGAAAACATGCTTTAAACCCCTTAGGCAGAGGCTTCAATTTAATTTTGGGTGCTTCCACACTTGAAGGAATTCATTTTTCACCTTTCTTAGGTAACTACTCAAATTTTGGTTGCCATGCCCAAGTGCCTTAGTCCTGAGTCCTATCAAAAATATCACAAGTATTAGCTACATCAGATGGATCACTAATAGAATCAAACTCAAAATGAACAAGAAAATACTCAAGGGGATCAAAATCATGAGCTATAGAAATTCCCCTATCTATGAGTGAATCAATCATTTATGTTTGGTGCCTCTCATCATCATTTGCTGATTGTTTTGTAATATGAAAAATGTTCACCTCAAGAGTAATGTTTCCAAAAGACAGCTTCATGAGTCCGTTCCTACAATTAATAAGAGCATTAGCAGTGGCAAGAGAAGGCCTACCTAAAATCAAAGGGATTTTATAAGCAGTATCAACAACAAAGCTAGTGTCAAGGATTAGGAAATCAACAAGATAATAAAATTTGTCAATTTGAATTAGAACATTCTCTACCACACCCCGAGGTACTTTGACTGAATGGTTAGCCAATTGCAATACCACAGTGGTTGGTTTGATTTCTCTTAACCCCAACTACAAATAAATAGAATATGACATTAGATTCACACTAGCACTTAAATCTAGCAAAACTTGCCCAAACTCATGATTTCCAATGCTACACACGATAGTTGGATAACCAGGATCCTTGTACTTTGGACGAATCTACTGCTCAATTAAAGTACTAACTTGCACTATCAGGAACGTTGTCTTCTTCACATGGTGCTTCCTCTTAACTATACACAAATTCTTGACAACTTTTGCAAAAGTAGGAACTTGTTTAATCACATGCAAAAGAGGAAGATTGTTTTTTACCTACCTTAGATTCTCTAGGATTTCTTTGTTAGGATCCAGAGTTGCTTGCTTGATTTTAAAGCTTGAGGGAATGATACCTTAACAAGACTCTCTGTCACCTCAGATTCCTTGGTCAACTCTGCATATCTTGATCATTTTTCACGTCCTTTGATTTGTCCGTTGTTGGGATGTAATGAATCACCACTTCGTGTCACAATGGCATTCACATCATTCAAATTCTCTTGTGCCATGTGTTGACCATGGGGTGCAAATTGAGCTTGAGAAGGGAACTTACCTCGCTCATTCACACTCAAGGAGCTCATCAATTTGGACACTTGGCTATTTATCTCTTTGTTTTCTTCAACAACCTGCATAATCAAAGATTCAAATTTTTGGTTAGTCTTACTCTGTGTGTCAATAAAAGCATGCAAAGTGTCGTTTAAAGGACTCCTAGAAGATGAAGGTGCATGATAAGGTGCAGGATATGATCTAGGGGGTTGTGCAGGTGACTGATTTTCAGACTTCCAGCTAAAATAGGGGTGATTGTGCTACCCTAGATTATAGGTATCAAAGTAAGGTGGAAAAGGCTTCTTGTACATACCTAAGTCATTACATTATTCCGCATACATCCCTTTCATCTCAGCAAGTGTGAGACATTCTTGGGCGAGGTGATCTACCCTGCCACACACAAAACATGGCCCAAAAGACTCTGCATGATTAGCCACGTGTGTGGCTTTAAGTCTTTAGTCTTTAACATATCTAGCTCCCTAGTGAGCATTTCAACCTTAGCCTTTAGGCTATCCTCTTCCCTGTGATGGTAAATTCCACCACCATTTGGGTTTCCTACAATTCGTGACCTATTTGTACTTTCAGTAGCACTAGGTCCAGTCCACGTGTGAGCTTTTTCAGCAAGCTCATTGAGGTATTCTATGGCCTCATCATGATCTTTTTCTAAGAACTCATCATTACACATCATCTCCACAAATTGGCACTCTCTAGGTGTAAGTCCCTCATAAAACTAGATCACTAAGTGCCAATTCTCATACCCACTCAACAACTCCTTAAATTTCTCCCAAGACTAATACAAAGTTTCACTATCCTTTTGCGCAAAGGTGGAGATTTTCCTTTTTAAAGCGTTGGTCTTATGTTGGGGGAAATTTTTATTAAAAAAGACTTGAGTCATCTCACTCCATGACCAAATAGATCGTGGTCTCAGCGAGTATAGCCAACTCTTAGCTCTATCCTTCAAAGAGAAAGGAAAGAACTTAAGTCTCACAACATCATCAAGTACAATTTGATTATGAAAAGTCACAACTATTTCCTCAAACTCCCTAATGTGCACATATGGATTTTCATTTTTCAAGCCATGAAAATTAGGGAGTAACTGTATCATCCCTGTTTTAAAATCTAGTTGGCGAGTATTAGTTGGAAACATGATGAATGATGGTGTGGATGTACGTGTAGGGTGGAGGTGATCATGAAGAGTTCTAATGGTTAATCTTCACGTGCACCCATTTTTTCGAGACTCGATGGATTTTCAAATAAAAGATTTAAAAAATCTAATTCTAACTCTACCACAAGCCTACTAGTAAATCTACTCAAGGTGTCCCTATATTTGTTCATGCAAGGAAATGGATTACTAAAAGAATAAAAATACTATAAAAAGAAAGAATAATAATAATAATAATAATGCAGCAAGCTAAAAGAAGGAATGAAGTTACTGCTTTTGCAGAGTGTTGAAAAGAAAAAACTATCTTACAATTCTTCTATCGTCTCCCTGGCAATGACGCCAAAATTTGATTACGCCCAAAGAATAACGCGACAGTTGTAGCACAGTTTTGGGGTGTCGATTCTATAGATAGACAAATTAAAAGAATAATAGAAGGAACAAAGAAACTAAAAAAAATATATTAAATGATTACTGGAGAACACAGATTAATTTTAAATGCAAACTAAAGTGAAGCAAAGTGACTAATAGAAAAAGTACTACAATTTGACAAACAGTAAAGCGTCAGTAATCCTTTGCACAAATCTGGTATTTTAATTATTCTTAATTCATTAAATAACTCAATTGAGAATTCAATTCTCAACCAAAAAGGTATAGATTTATAAACCAAGATTAAACCACTTGTAACCCTTTGAAAAATCATTCACCACTTTGAAAATACGTAAATTATTATTACTATTGAGAAAATTCAACGACGACAATATACTTAAGAAACGATATTGCAGTAAAGAATTAAATCAATATAGATAAATAATTGATCCAAATATAATCAAAGAAGTAATCCATTCAATAGAAAAAGCATGACTAAATCCATAAACATAATAAATTCTATGATTATTCGGAGAAGAAAACATCAACAATGAATTAAGAGCGATAAAATAAAAAAAATTAACTAATTAGAAATCAATTGCATAAATTAAAAATAAATAAAATATTATCTACTGTGCAAATTCATCACTCATTCTACTTGAGAATTTAGTTACCCATAAATATGATGAACAACAAAAATATCCCAAAGAAATAGAACAGAACAGCGGCCATTGGAGTATTTCTGCTCCTGAATTGCATCCGCCTCTTTTCTCCTCGTTCACTAGCAGCCCACCACAAAAGAAAAGCAAAAGCCCAGCCGCCTCACACCATAGAAAAAATATAGGTTAAAAGCCAATCACCTTTTTGACAAAATACATTATTGTCCCCTATTTATTTCAACCCCTCTTTGTTCTAGCTTTTCCATTTTATCCCCTAAAGCCCAAATCCATATGCATGTTGAAAAGAACAAAGCCTAAATCTGCTAAGTATTGGGTCCACCATGACAGCTAATCAGTTTCAGTCTTTTTACTTCATGGGCTGTCATCAAAATAAAAACAAATATAAAAGTCGAATAATAAAGTTTCAAAAATGTTAATTGTAAAGCTCATTTGTAAATTATATCTCACCAACCAATAATGCAATATTTGAGATTTAAAATATTATCATGTTTAAATATATTTCAGTGTGAATAGATATTAAATTCAATAATATAAATTATATTTAATTATTTATATTCACATTTTAGCATTTTAACCCAATAAAAGAGTATTTAAAATGCATTTTTGTGCACTCATCACACCCCCCACTTACTCATTGCTAGTCCCTAGCAATTTTCATGCCGAAACAACGAAAGAAACCAAAGAAAATCACACACAAAGGCCACCAAGTCACACTTTCCAAACTCACATATCAAAACAATCTTAGGAATTCAATAACCCCATCACAAACAATCCACTTGAAGCAATCCACAAAGTGTGTGTGTGTTCGAAACTATATCTATCTAACCAGAAACCTTGACACATGCAACATCAAGAACATCTCAAGCAAAAGGTTCAACTCCATAACTCAGGGTTATAAAAGTGTTTCGTGTGGAGATTCTCTCTATAGAGTTGACAATGGGTGTGCACACACTCTCATGGAAAATTAGGCAATTTTATACAAACAACAAGCAAACATTGATCTTATGATAGAAATATTAAAAAATGAGACTTCCACCACACTTTCCCAAAAGCTTACTTAGGATCAGAACGGTCAATACAAAAGATTGTAATGTGGCTTAGGTTTGAGGCTATATAAAAAAATGAAAAGGATTCAATATACATATCAATTGAACGTGCTTGAAATAATAGTTGTATGTACACCGTAGTCCATGTCAACGACAATATATTTGAATCTCGCATTGCTTGAAATAAGATTTCATCCATCTTGGTCTCGATAAAGTGGTAACATAATTGTCAAGGCAGAACAATGGTTGCAGGTCCAATAATCACATGGTCGACATGTGTATAAGGGTCATGATAGTTGATTGGCTCATTACGACAGTCACGCAATCGTCCATATCACGTTACACCATTGAAATCTATACAATTTCCATGTTTTGATATATTGAATGACGATGAACTTTGATGCTGATGTGCACCAAGATGTTGGTGTTGGTTGTGTGAGGATGAACTATCGTTTGTTTGTCTTGAAGACTAGAACAATGACCTTCTAGGAATTTTAATGTAAGGTTTACATTGTGAACAAATGCGCATATATTCACAAAAGTAATGACCGGACACAATATTGATCAATAATTTTAATAAGTCACTGAAAATAACTACATTGGATAGTCACTTATTATACTGACAATAATTTGATTAATAAACATTGACACTGACAACACACTGAAGATTTGAGAACTATAAATCATTGGCATAAAGTATTCAGCATAGGTGTAAGGGCCAGAATATTCATGGATATAGTTGTTTTGCCTGGACTTGTCCATTTCCTGCATCCTCACAGGGGGAACATTCACCCATCACCCCAGAATGTGGAAATGTTGAGGTATCAATTTCTATTATGAGCAAATCAGTGTCAGACATTTTGGTGGTTTGACACCCCCGGCCTGACTCTCGCCAATGAATTCGTTGATGTCCTTTGACTCCATGTATAAATCAACACTATTCATCATCTATTTGTTAAATACCATATTAAAAATAGAACCCACAAGTTCATCGTTAAAAATTTTCAATTGGACATATGTAGTCGTGTTTGTTCCCAATGTAGCGAGATATCTACAAATCAACCTGAACTTATAACAGTGCCGCCTCAAGGAGGAGAATCGTAGCTTAACCCATTGGATATGTAGTACATTTTCCTGTTCTAATACAATATTATAGTAACTTGATTTTTCGCCATTTAAAACAATATTGATCTGAAAACCCAACTGAAATAACAATTACCTACAAGTTATTAGCTCAACAACGTTTAGCCAATACAATTGGATACAAACTATGAATGTCAACTCTTCCAAATTAATTTGGTTTGTCTCTATTTGTCCTAAGAAAAAGAAAATAAAAGACTTGTATATGTTACTATTGATGTTGTTATAATTTTATGTTTCATTTTCTCCTATCTAGATAGGACTCTTCGATCATATGATTAGTTACATAAATCAACAAATTTTATTAGATATTCAGTAAAACATCAAAAAAAAATCTTAAGTACAAGGACGTGACTATGAGCGTATCTCCTCCCTCCCCAAACCCAACTGACATATTAAAACAAGAGTCACAATTGTCTAGTTTTTTTTCGAGCTTGAGTGTGTTCAGATTTAACACAATTGTTACTGGCCAACTATAATTGCAAAACTTAGATTTTTGCTGGAGCTTGAATTAATAAATTTGTTTTGGGACATTCAAGTTAAACTCTAATTTTAAATCAATCATCATGATAAGGCATTTATTTTTAAGTCAGAAATAATTAATTCCTCCAAAAACTATCGAACAACACCTTTGGGCGTAAAGTTTAGTGACAATTTTGATCGACATGAAACTTAATCACAACAGTTGTTTTGTTCGCCATATGGACCAAACACTATTTCAATTCCCATAGACAAAGATAAATTCTCATAGACAAAGATAAATTCTCGTAGTTGATTACAATAGGGTGTTGTAACCACACTATCAAGAAACTACATCAACTCGCTCATATCATACTATCCTTACGTTGAATAGCAAATGTGCTTGTGAGAAAGATGGTGAATACTTTTTTTATAACTTTTACTATACATCTAGAAATCATTCACACAGAAAAAACTTCCCAAATGTTCCTAGACAAATTTTACCATAATACACGAATTCCATCCTACCGTAGAATAGGCACCATCTAATAAGTGAGCAAAAATTTTCAAAATTTATATGGATAATCAGATTGTAATAAAAATCAAAAAAATATATACAATGAACATAAAATGTAATCCTATGAGTTCAAAATTTTTAGAGAGAGAGAACAAAGAGGGAGAATGAAGGAGATAGTAGAGGGGAAGAGGGAGAGGGGGAGGGCAATAACAAAGAGATAGTGAAAGGGATAGAAGAGAGGGAGAGTGAGGGAGATGACAGAGAGAGATATCAAAGAGAGAGTGCATGATATATATATGAAAGTTAGGCTAGGTTGTTGGTGGCGCTCTAGTGGCATCTAATGGTGTTCCAGTGGACGAATGGTAGTGGATTTTAATGGTGGTTGATGGGGATAGTGGTGAATTTTTGGAGTAGGGATCGAAGAAGGAAAAGAGGAAAATCAAAAGACAAAGAAGAAAAGGAAAGTCTAGGTCTTTAATTTAAAAAGTCCACAACATGCGTGTTGAAAAAGGTCTCTTCAACTGGCTTTTTAAAAAAATAAGTTGGTACAAATAACATTTTTAGGCCAAAAATGTCAATTGTAGTGATGTTTTTAAAACTATCTGGGTTTGGGATAAATTTTCAAAAATCACTTGGGTTTGAGAAATATTTTCAAAACCACCCGGGTTTGGTCAAAACTTTTCCAAACCAGCCAGGTTTGGTAAAAAGCTGAGTGTTTATTCTTCAATATTAAAAATAGACTTATGAGACTAGTCTTTCTTAAGTCAAAAAATAACATTTATGCCACTTTTTTGTTTTGTCATTTTGTTAGTTGTTTTTTGGGTAAATTATGCATTTGGCCTTCAAACTATGACCTTTGTGTCAATTAAACTCCTGAATTTTTTTTTGAGTCAATTGAGTCCTTATACACTCTAGTTCTTTCAATCAAGCCCTCATGTCTGCCTCCATTAGAGTTGCTAACAAAAATTTGTGGAATGTGCCAGTCACGTGAAATTACAAGGGCGTTTTAGGTAACCTGCATTAAACACATTGTAGATGGATGACCTTTCGTCTGTAAATCTCGAAGAGCGATACAGGAAACCCTAACCCAACACATGTGGCAAGTAGCTCATCAATGGAGTGGTTAATACATGCTACGGATGATGTCTTGCATGCGGATCAGATGTACCGAAAGTGCTTTGTTTATTTGAGGTTTTGCATTTTTTGTGGTTTTAATCCTTGAGTGTACTGTTGTGGTTAGTTCTGTTAGAGTCTATGTTAAGTTGATTTGCTTTATTGTACACGTTGCATTAGTTTATTGGATATGAGTGTCAGAAGGATTAGTTTATTAGTTTAGGGTTGTGTGATGTTATGTCTGGTTGCATTAGTTTATTGGTTTTTGGTTGCATTAGTTTATAGGCCTTTTTGTTTCATCAGTTTATAGGTTTTTTTTGTTGCAATAGTTTATTGGTTTTTCATTATATTATTTGTCCAGAATTAGTTGCTACATATTTCACCACAAAAATGCATCATGGTGGTCGATTTGAGTCCATTCCAAACATGTAGTACACTGGTGGATCTGTTAATTTCGCTGATTGGGTAGACACTAACAAAATATGAATTCTTGAATTGCATGAGATGGCTAAAGAGTTGGGATGTATTTCTATGAATGCATGCTGGTATAGGGTTCTTGCAATGAATCTCATAAACGGGATAAGGATACTAGATAAGGACACGGACATACTTTCAATGGTGGAATGGATACCAACATATAGAGTAAATGAGATATACTTAGAGCATAATCAAGAAATGCATGAAGCTAACGTAGGTAGAAATGAAGATGAGAGGAATAAGCACAATTCAGGTGGCTTTGATAACTCTAATTTAGCAATTGGTCATGACACTGGTTATGGAATGACTAATGATGATTTAATGTTTGATACCAATGTTGACAACATAACTGAAGGTAATGAAGTAAATCTAAATCGAAGCTGGGGCCATCAGTTGAAGCTGGTGTGGGACCATTATAGGAACTTGCGGATGAAATTTGTATTTTTTATGATGATATGTCTGATGACTTAAGGGGTCAGATGACATCTGACGATGAAAATTCTGGCCAAGCTAGGTGTAGGTTTAGTGACTTCGATGTTGAGAAGGAAATGAGAAATCTAGAATTTGAGTTAGGTATGTTATTTGCTGTAGCTGAAGATTTCAGAGAAGCTGTGAAAGAATACTCTATAGTACATAGGAAATAGACAAGATTTGTGAAAATATGCGAAAATCGGAGTTTTAATGTAGACAAAAGAGTTACATATAAAGCATGAAAAGCACAATTTCATTTAGAAAACATTTCAGCAGTTGCATCACAGGATTGGTACAAAATAAACATCAATTGTGTCATTACAAAATTTCCCAAATTTAACGTTACAAATCTTC